>JBCFYV010001858.1:0-40835 GCA_039000515.1 Timema cristinae | reverse complement strand
ACATCAGTCGTTAATACCATCGGGGCCAACTTACCTCTTAAGGGAATAAACAAGTGATCATTATTCGGGCGTCATCTTTCGTCTTCTCATCCTTACCACAGCTCACCGAGCTACCTCCTTCCTAACCAAGCACATATATCCCTCCCATCAACTTACTCACCTAATGATCTCATCATTGGGCTACATCCAACGGTCCAGTAAGAAGAAACAATACACAAGAGTGAACAAGTCTCTTAACCAACTATTATAAACCTACAAATATGACAGAAGTGTGTGACCAACACTATTAACATACATACATACACTTACATACATACATACATATACATACATACATACATACATACATACATATTATTCATATAATACATAATACATACATACATACATACATACATACATTACATACATACATACATACATAGCATACATACATACATACATACATACTTACTTACATACATACATACATACATACATACATACATTACTTACATACATACATATATATGTAAGTGTGTGTGTAGATGAGTGTGGGTGTAAATGTGTGGGTATATGTAGGTGATGTATAATGTTGAATATGTGTGGGATGTATGTATGTGTTTATGAGTTTGTAGTGCATTGCTATTGTATAACAATGATGCAGTTCCCCATTTCTACGATTACACAAAAAGCACCTGGGCTTGTGGAGAACGCATTTATAAGTAGAAATAAATATTTGGCGTGAATCCTTTAAGAATATAGACTCAATTGAAATGTTCTTTTGTTACTTTTTATTTAGTATAGAAGGAAATATACTCTCAATAAATTTGGGATTAGTCTCCATACAAATTAACCGTCGCTGAGACAATAATTTATAATATAATATATTGAAGTAAATACCATGACACCATTTATCGAGGACTATTTCCTGATTTTTGTTGGAAGAACGACGAATACAATTCAAAGATATATTTTGCTGCTAACATTGCTAATATTTTACAATATTATTTAGTTTTTTATAGGTATTGATAACATTTATCCAAAGTTACAGCTTCAAAAACATTAGTTGATCAATGAATTTATAAAAAAATTGTTTCATTAGCTTTAGTAATCATCAGATAGTGTTCTTCCTACCAAAATAAGGATTTAGTAAGATATATCCTAGACAGTATTGTTAACACGGATGTCTTATTGTATACTTGGATGTTTTGAACAGTGACTTCAGTATCATTGCGTGAGATTTAAAACTTTTACAATCATTTAGGGTAATTTTTTCAAATAATTGCTTTTATTTATTTGACTATTTACATATCATATATTATTTTTCATTATATACTTAAGTTAATGCATAAAAACATTGTAGTGTTTATTTTTATTTGGCCATGAGTGACATCATTCTTTTCGACTTGCTCTTTATGGAGGTTTTGGATTTTGTTTAACACCTAAAGTTTCTCCATCATAAATATACTAATGGGGTTTACACAAATTTTGTGTCAATGTCTTCTTATTCTATATAACAATTTTATTGATGAATAAACTACATGACACGTCTCCTACAGTTATTATGGTGACATTTTCACAATTGTCGTGTTAGACTAGTTCGTCTTCAATGCAGTTTAGTAAGGTAATTAACCCTAATGACTCAGATTGTATAATTCATTCGTAAAACACTAGGGCTCTAATATCACTTTTTCTAAACTCTTGTAAACCAAATTATAGTTTAATTAAATTAATGTTTAACGTAACGTCAGTCTCTGGTGGTACTCTGTAGGACAGAGAGCAGTTCAGCTCAACAGGATGGGTGGTCTGATCTGTGTACTGTGGTGTTTTTGTTTCTCTTTTAAAGTTTCTGTTCCAGACCCAAAAATGGGTTTATGGGGGTGAATCTAAAGGGGGATGTTCGGGAAAAAGTAATAAATTATTTTGGGGAAATATATCTAAAATTAAGTTTTTTGTAATAAATATCACCCAGGAGAGGTTCCCAAATGTTGGCTCTTTTTTTCCCCCTGAAGAGGTTAGCATCCCATTGCTTATTCATTGCCATTTTTCAGGTTTAAAGGGTTTAGTGTCTGCCCATAAATTTGAAAATTGGTTCTTTTCAAATATGAGATGGGTGGATTACACTAAAAAGGTGGTGTGTTTCTTTGCAAAAAGCCCTTTTTTTGGGGGTTTTTTGGGGTTTTGAAATGGTTTTAAATTTATATGGTGACCAAGAATGATCAATGGAGATTTAGGGATAAATTGTTTTGAAGTTTTTGAAAAGGGGTTTTTCTGTTTTCCTTTTTAGGGTGTAAAAGAAGTTGCCCTTAAAATTTTACCCACAAAAAACCCTAAAACCCAAAATTTCCATCTGGGGTTTAAAAATGGGGTGGGGTGAATTTTTATCCTATGGGGGGCCCAAAAGAAAAAAGGGATGATGTCCCCTTTTTTGCATTGGATTATTTCCTTTTTTTTACTTTTTCCCTAGGTGGGTTTTCTTCATAAAATTTATTATTAGTAGTCATTTTTTCCTTTTTATTTATTTTATATAAATTTTCCCCTTTATTTTTAAAATTTTTTGGGCCATCTCTTTTTTTAACAGGGAATTTTAATTTGTGATATGACTGTTTAAAGCTTAGAAATTTAAAACTTCTACTTCACTTCGAAAAAAAATTCTGGTTTTGAAAAATTTTTGTGACTTTTAAGATAAAGAAAAACAAAAAATACTCTAGTTTTTGGTTTAATTACTGCCATTTGAGCTGATTTATAAATTAATTTTTTTTATTTTAAAAATTTTTAAAGTAACAAAGCCCCCCTTTACTGTGTTTTTTTGGTTTTTTTTACTCTGTTGCAAAAAGGGGGGGAAACTTCTGTGCCCCAAAATTTTTTCAAAATTTAAAGTGTTTGTTGTTTTTTAAATTTGTGAGTTTGGGGCCCTTAAAGTTTTCTGGTAAGTTTATAGCCCTTGCCCTTCTGTCCCCTTTTCAATGTTTTAAATTTTGGGAAAGTAGTTTAATTTGTGTGAAAATTTAAATTTTTTATAAGTTTAAAACAAATATTACAAAAAACTATGCTTTTAAAAAATTTTTCCCAAAAAATTTTTAAAGTGCATAAAGGGGAACAAAATATTAAAAGTAAAGGAATATTTGATTAGAGAATTACTTGCTTTTGTATTTTGTAAAAAGGGTTTAGTAAAAGGGTGGAAAAAAACATAAAATAGGAAAAAGCCCAAGGGTTTTTTTTACAAACGAAAAGAAAACATTTTTACATTTTTACACTTTACATGCTGCCATGGAAAAAGTGGTAGTGGTTCCCTTTTTGAAGAAAATCAATCGGTCCCAAACCCTTTCCCCCGACCTAGGTTTCCTTCTTTGGGGAACTCATTGGGGGTGGGGATGGGGAAACGCGAAAACGAAAATTTTCCAAAAAAGGGGGGGACCCAAAAAAACACAAAAAGGAGAAAAAAGGAAATTTTTTGTAAAAAATTGTTTAGGCCCACTTATAATGGGGAAATGTGAAGGGAATATATGTTACCATACACCTTTCTTTCTTTCGCCAAATTTTAATAAAAAGAGAGTAAATTAATAATTAATTTTAGAACTGATGATCAAAATTTTTATTTAATATTTAAATTTGGTGCCCGGGTGGTTTATGGGAAAGGGTGTCAGACTCTATGTGGGGGCGGGGGTTTCAACCCTGGGCCCCGGCACAGATTTTTTCTGATTCCCAAACCCTTTCCCTTCACCTCTGACAAGACATCTTGAAAATTTTGGGGGAAATGCCAGGCCCCCCGTGGTTCGGTTTCCCAACGTTAAACTGTAGGCCCTCCATTTCATCTCACAATACCCTCCATTACATTTGCGTAAGTGGTATAAACCCGTGGGTATTTTAAGACGCGGGGGCTAATAAAAAATAATAATAATAATAAAAATTAATACTTAATTTCATTTTTTTATCTAAATTTTTGTATTATTTTTATATTTAAAAAATAATTTTTTTTCCCTCTTTAAATTTAAAAAATTGATTTTTATTGAAATAAAACTAAATTTTATCAATGTTTTGGGGGTTTTTCAAAACATTGATTTTTTAGATCCTTTGAAAAATTGAGAGGGGAAAAATTTGTGTTCGCTAAAACCCATCAACACAACAGTGGGTTTTAAAAAAACTTTTAAAAAATTTCAAATAGGATATTACCTTTAGGGGGGCCGCCAGGGGGAAAAATTTGTTTATATTCAAAAATTTGGAGGGAAAAATTATTTTTTGTAATGTTTGCCCGGCCCCCAAAAACGTTTTCTTGAATTTTCCTTTGAAACTGAGACGAGCCCAGAAGGTAATTCTGCTGTTTTTTTGACGCTGACATTTTCCCCTCCGAAAAAGGCCCTGGAACTGGAATCCTTTGGGGGATAGAATTGTTAGGTTTTATTGAATTTTATTTTTGGGCGGGCATTTTACACTTTTTTTAAAATGCCCCCTATTGTTACATTAATTTATTAGGCTAGGTTTTGCTACAGTTTTATCAAAAAATAGATTTAAAATTAAATTAGAAAAAATATATATTAAAAACACAAAAACTTTAAAATTTTCGGGAGAAAAGATGAGTCTTCAAATTTTATTTTATTTTCATTTTTAATTTTTTTTTTATTGTTTGGAAAGGTTTTTAAAAAATTTTTTTTTAAAGTAAATTTTTTAATTTTATGTAAAAAATTTTTGATTTGGGGAAAATTTAAACATGACTCATTTTTAAGGGATTTAATTTCTAGAAAAAACAGCCCTAAAAAGGGCGGTGAACCTTTGATCACTTCAATAATCCTAAAAAAACTTTGACTGTTTCCAAAGTAACAATAGTCGGTTCCCAAAAATTCAAAAGTTCTCTTTAGGGGTTATTATCGGCAGCAATTTATAAAAACCTCAAAAAAATTTATACTGAGGACATTAGGTATGGAATTTTATGAAATTAACCAAAATTTAAAAACCCATAATTTGGTAAGCAATAAAAAACATTTATTGAAAGACGTTTTGGCGCTTTGGTTTGTGGGGGGGGGTTCCACATGTCTTCAAACATTAAGGTTTTAATCTTTAAAGTTGTCAAAAAAATAAAAAAATATGGGGTTCCCGGGGAAACAATGTAGGTGACAAATTAAAATATTTTGGAAATATTAATTTTGATGGGAAATTTTAAAAAAACTTGAAAAAATTTTAAAACTAATACTCCCTCGAAAAAAAAATGGTTTTAGCATGAGAAATAGCTTTTAAATTTACGGGATTTTTTAAAGGTTTTTGGGAATTAAAATATGTACGGTTTTTGTATTTGCCTAAAACACTGTAAATAAGGGCCCCACCTTGAAATTTTCACGGTTGAACTAAAAGGGAACCGCAACGGTCAATGTAGCTCAGGTTAAAAAAACTAATAAAAAAATTTACATGGGGGGGGGGGGAGATAATTGGGGGTTTAAATTTCCCGTAAACCAATTATGTAGGCAAAAAAAAAGTTGTTGTTGTTAGGGAAAAAAGAATTTTGGTCTATTGAATAATTTTTAAAAAAACCCCCTTTACCAAACTGAAATCAGATGAATTATAAAAAATTTAAAAATCAATTAGGGGGGGGGAAAATGAATAATTTAAAAATCTGAACGAGTGGAGCATTTTTTTTCAAAAATTTTTTAGGGATAAAAATTTAAAGGCTTAAATGTTGTTTTATCAAAAACAATCGAAAAATAAAACTTGTTTTTTTTAGAAATTCCCTTTTTCATTGAACAAATAAGTCTTACTAAATATTTCTCTTCGGGTCCCTTTTCAGTTTGGCTAAATTTGAAAAAAAAGTTTTTTTAAAAAATGTAAAATTTCACAGTTTAAAAAGTTTTTCAATAGTTTTAGTGTAGAAATTTTGGAAAGCTGTCAAATCTGAAAATGGGGCTATAATATATTGTGGGGTGTATAAAGTCTTGACGTCCTCAATCGTCAATGAAAAGTACATAAAAATACGTTTGTACTATAAAATAAAACCTTATAAATATCTTTGAAAGTCTAGTGCGGGTTTATCCTCAATCGGGGGCCAACGGCACGGTTTGTCCAGTCTGCATTTTGAGTCCCAATTTTTTTAAAAAAGTATTTAAAACCCTTCTGTCGGGCACCCCAAACAAGGGTTAAACCCGCACTCCGCAGGGAAAAAGTAATTCAGTCTTTGGTGCATAGATGGCAATAACTGTTAAATTTGGAATGTCTGTCTGAATATCTTGTAGGCATTTTTAATATTAGTCGTGCCCTTGACCTAATAGAGGAGTAAAACACTATACTGGGGCAAATTAATTGGGACAAGATATTCTTTTTCGGGAATTGTAATGTGATTCCCAGTTGATGTCTTAAACCGACTTAAACGGGGATTATCTGCCTCGAGGGGTGGGGACTGTTAAAAATTGCCCAAATAAAAATGGGGTTTTGCGGGTTTTTTTAAACTGGAAATGTCACTTCAATTCGTTGGGAGCTTTTGTTTTAAAGGGTTTGGTGTTAGTTTTGCTTTCTGTGAGAACGTGTTGCTTTCGGTTTTTAAAAATGGAAATTTACCCCAAGGAAGTTTGGGAAATTTTTAAAATTGTTTCTTAAGGATAACATTTCTTTTAACAGTTCGGATTTGGGGGTTTGGAAAAATCAAGTGTATCAAAAAAATTATTACGGTTAAAATTGCAGCTGGATCGTCGTCTCCAAAAAGGGGGGTAAATGTGGAAAAAAACGAAAAAAAAAACTTCATAAACCGATACAAATATAATCAAAAATATTAAAAAAAACCCAAAAAAAAACAAGCAAAAACCTTCAAAGCGATTTATTGACTAGTTTGTTTGATTTTAGTGATTAAACTGTGGGCCTTTGGCTTGGGGGGGGGGGAAAAAAGTGGCCTAAAGGGAAAAAAAGCCCAATAAAAAAAACAATATTTGAATGCTAAAAAAAAAGAAAAAACTTTTGGGGTCATGGCCCAAAAAAATTTTAAATCATGGACTGCGGGAGAGGGAAAAAAAAGGAAAAATTTTTCAGTGATAAAACACATTTATTTGTGCGGGGTTTTGAAAAGAAAAAAAAAATTGAAGGGGTTTTTTAAATTTATCAGTGTTTTTTAAAGGCTTTAAATTGATATTGGGCAAAGTTTTTAAAAAAGTTATTTTTCCCTTTTGCCCCAAATTTAATTTTCCCCAGTAAAGTAATTTCAGGGGTGCAATTTTTCCCATTCAGTATTATTGTTTTTTGTAAACCCACCCTTTCCCCATCCCTTATTCGGGGACCATTGTCGTAGGATCTAAGTTTAAAAAGGGGGGTTAAAACGGAAACAACCGGTGATTGTTGAAAAAATTTAAAGGGCCCAAAGATTTTTGAGAACTGGGCAGTTTTTTTAGATAGTTGACATAATATAATAATGTTTTTAAAAAAGTTTTGACATAATGTATTCACCCTCTTAAGACTAAACAAAATGCTTTAAAAATCTAAAAAGTGTCTCCTAAAACGTTTGAATAGTGTGTTTTGGGTTTAATAGTAAATTTTTTTAAAAGTATGTGAATGAATACAGTTTAGTTTTTTTTGGGGTTGAAGTTTTAATACTTAGTTTAAAAAAAGGAAAAGGGGTTTAATTTTAAAGGCCTACCCGGGCGTTAGGTGCTTTTTTTAAACGTGATTATATATTGTGTAAAAGGAAGAATAAAAATTTTGCTTTTTTTAATAAGGAAACATTTTACTCTCTTGTTTATCTTGAAAAATTTGTAATTTTATGTGAAAAATAGCTTTTTTAAATTTTAGTTTCCTTTTAAAAAAGTAATAACTACACGGTTTAAAGTGCGTTGGTCTTGGGGTTTTTGCCCAAAAAAAATGCCATATTGAAACAAAAAAACCTTCGTTTATGCTCTTCACTAAAGGGTGGGGGCTATAAATAAATAGAAACCGTTCCCTGAATTGTTGGTTTGTTGTTGATTACCCAGGGGGTTTTCAAAAGTAATCATTTAATAATTGGAAAGGGAAATTTCATCAAAGTCGATTTTGTTATCCCCGCACTAAAAAATTAAAAAAAATAAAGTTTCACTTTAAACAAAAAATTTAAAATTATGTGATCATTAAATGCATTTTGGGTTTGGAGTACTAACAGCCTTTCTGGGTTTGGGCCCTTTCCCCAAAACCCAGATGGTCATTAGCATGATATATTCTAACTTTTAATTTATTATATGAATGACAAAGGGTTCTTTAATCATCTTAAATATAAAAAATATAATAAAAAAATTTATCCTTTTTATAGAACAAAAAAATTTATCGTTTTTATTCATGTCGGCGAGCGCTAGAGTGGCCAGGGGTTGGTTTTTCGATGAACCCTTTCCATTTCTGTAGCAGATTGGGTTTGGGCCTGAGAGACGATTTTGTACATTACACATTTGCCCCAAAGTATCCCCATGATTTTGATTTCTTTTTCCCCCCTTTTTTTTTGGCCCTTAAAAATTTTAGCCCCTTTTGATAAAAAAATGTAAAAACGATGCACAAAAAGGGGAAAAAGTGGACATGAATGTAAATTGCGTTTAATGAAAAATGGAGTGGGGTTTTTTTTTGGGTTCCCAAATTTGGGGTCTTAAGAAATCGTGTTTGCTTGCAAGGGAAACTTTCACATTGATAAAGGAGTATAACATTAGGGGACTTTAAATTAGCCCCAAAACACTGGGCGAGTACATAAAAATTCAGGGGGAAAATTTTCGGTCAGAAAAAACTAAAACCCTTAATCATTGCGAAACGTTGCAAAATTTAACATTTAAAAAAATAAACTTTAGTGAATGGGCCATAACGAGTGTAACGTTTTGGGTTGTTTGGGGGCCCTTAAAAAATTTCCTGAAGATACATTGTATAATGAAAGTTTTAAAAAGGGTTTTTTAATTTTAATTGGTAGTTGGTTGAAAAAAAGGTGTACACCAAATATACTAGGGCCCGGTTTCCCTTTTCCCAATAGGAAATTTCCCAAAAGCAAATCAATTTTTACTTTTATAAAATTTGCCCTTTCCCCCGGGGGTAAAACCATTACTTTAAAAACACACTAACTTTTAATACTTAGTCAAAGGAGCTAACAAAGGGCTAAAGGGAAAAGGGTTTATTACCCTGCGCTGACCCCATTATAAAAAACTAGCGGAGCCCCGCGCTTTACCCCCCCCAGCTGATCCCCATAGGGAAAGCTTTCCCAAAAAAGGGGAATGATTAACCCCACATTGACCCAATGAATCCAAAAAAAGGATTTTGAAAACCTTTTGTACCCATACAAAAATTAACAACTGATCACGACGTCCCGGCATCATGAGAAACAGATAGTCTTTAAGGATAAAAGGGAAAGGGTACTGTATTGTGGGGGAAAATAACCTTTAAGACTAGGTCCTTAAAAAACCTTGGAGTAAAGGCCCCTTTTAAAAATCAAAAGCTATATCTTAGGGAATATGGGAAAAAAACCGGCCTCCTGGCCCAATATAAAAAGTCTGGGGACTTAAAAAAAACACTAGATTTTCTGTGATTTACAAAAAACAGGCTGTAAAAATAAAAAACCCAAAAATCTTAGTCACTTTGACTGAAACAAGTAATCTAAAAAAATAGTCACCTCGCTATTTTAAACCTAAGTCAGAAGGGAATGAAAAAACTTTATAGTCCCCCCTCGTACAAAAACAAAGAAAAAAAGGAAAATGATAAAAAATTTAGAGTCCCCTTATACTATAAAAATTTAAAGGGTCTAAAGGAACTTGAAAAAAAAAATTCTAGTCTTTTTTAAAACTAGACCCAAAAATTCTGATGGACTTTTTTTAATAACGCCTTGATATTTTAGAGGATCGAAGATTTTTCCCCTCGACGACGGGGTGGGGACCCACGACCCAAATTTTATGGCGAGCGGGTTTGGTTATAGATG
Organism: Timema cristinae; assembly: GCA_039000515.1. Taxonomy (NCBI): domain Eukaryota; kingdom Metazoa; phylum Arthropoda; class Insecta; order Phasmatodea; family Timematidae; genus Timema; species Timema cristinae. Next base: position 30,973 of record JBCFYV010001858.1, on the reverse strand, counting down.
ATATATGGCGTTTCCCTTCTAAAATTGATCCCAACGTGGTAAAGGGAAAATAAGTGAATTGGCAGCCTTTTATATACGTTTTCCCTCTGCCCAAACAGAAAAAAAAGGAAATAAAGCGAAAAACCAGGCAAAGGGGAAAAAAGCTAAAAAAGGGGGGAAAAAGGGCAAGAAAAATAGGGGGGAAAGGGAAAAAGACTAAAAGCCCCAAGAAACGCGAAAGTGCACCCAGCGTTGGGGCTAGGGGACCTCCTCCAAGCCGGCCCTTTTTCTTTTAAAAAACTTTTGGGTGATTGCAGCGAAGAGGGTGTGTGAGATTTACCATGCGGTTTCCCCCCTTACTCGACGTAATTTTTTTTAAAGATAAATGTTTGTACCCGGGGGGCCCCATCCTGTTAGGGTGGTAAGTCTTAAAGTATATTATTACTAAAAAAATTAGTTAAAATTTATCTTCTTTGGATTAAGCTATAGTATTTTTAAGGATTGCTCGTGAGTGTTATTTTACCCCCATTGTAGTATTTTCTTCTCGGAAGCTTTGGGGGTTTTATCCGAAGCCCACCCGGTAGGGGGAAAGTAGATATTGAAGCATTTTTATACCTAAATTGTAATTTTTAATTCTTTTTTTGGTTTCCCGAAAAAATTTTAATTATCATAATTTAGAAAACTTTTATGGAGGGGCCGGGGTGTAAAAGTCAATTTTACATAATTGCCCATGCTACACGAAAATTAGTTTAAGTAGAAAAATTTTTTACCAAGCGGGGAAAACCCTTTTTAAAGAGGGCGAACTAGAAAAAAACATGAATGCTTAAATTTTGAAAGAAGAAATTTTCTAGAGTATTGGATATATTAAAGGCTATTATTTTTCCAAAAGATACGTTGCTCGTTGTTTAAAAGGACATCGGTAAAAATATTGTATAAAACTTACATAAAAGGTAAGGGTTCTTTGCGTTTTTTTTTTGCTGCACTTGATGAATCAATGATTTTTCGGAAACTTCCCCTTTCTGTTGTTGATTCGAAAAATTGATGAAAAATTTTAAAACTTACAAAAGTAATGGGAAATTCTTCGCAGTATGCATGGATCACGACAGGTCCCCAAAGCATTTTCAGAGAGGAAAAAAAAACCTTTATGGGAAACAATCTGAAAGGGAAAACCCATTTGTATGAGGTTACGAATGAGGGGGAAAAATAAATTGTTTTAGGGCAAATTTTCAGGTTTAAACTGAACAAATCTATAACCCCAAAAAAAACCAATGGTTCTGCTTTAAAAATTCTTCACCGGGAAAGCATGTTGAGGCCCAAATAGGGCCCGTAGTAAACCCCCTGTATTTTTTCACAGTAGTTTCATTCCCCAAAACACGTACTTAGCCATGGGCCAGTTTCGTATATTTTCAGGGGAAAATAGAGGAACTAGCCCGGGTTTTGCCTTTCCTTATATAAATTTCTATGGCTTTGCCAGGGAACAGTTTGACCCACGATTTTTAAAACTTAGAAGGGAAATCAACATGTTTTGAATGATAAAAACTTTGCTGACTGACGGTAAATTGGCTTTTGTGCTAGATTTTATGACAATTTGATAAACCCGTATAAATTTTTAAAAATCACAAGCTAAAAGGGAAAAAATTGAGCTTACATTGCATATAAAAATTCCCTTATATTTTTCCGAAAAACATTTGCTTCTTTTTTAAAAGTAAAAAGGGGACCAAATCTGCTTTCCCCATTTTTTCGGATTTTGTAAAAAAATTTAAAATTAAGGGGAAAAAGAGAAAACCCTTTTTATGCGGGACTTTGTGCTAAACCCCATAGCTGTTTTTAAATTTGCAAAAATTAAAACCACTATTTTGTCAGATTTTTAAAGGTTCATGCATCAGACAAAAGGGTTTTCTTTGAAAATCTTATTTTTGGGAAGATATTTTTAAAAATAATGTACTTTGGCAGAGTTTTTAAGGGGAAAGGGGGGGAGGGGGGGATTTCTTAATGGGGAACCCAGGGTGATAAATAATTTTCGGGTGTCACTATTTTTTTGTGTGGCATAAAAAAATGTTGAGGTCATAAAAGATGGCCCCAAAGAATTCGGAAAAAGTCTCATTTTTTTTAGCAATGATTTTTTTTTTTTAAAATTGGGCTCATTTTAAAATTTAAAAAAAATGTTACAAAAAGGTTCTCAAAGTATTCACTATAAATTCAATATTTTTGACTAAATATGGTTTTAAAAACTCAATAATTGTACTTTTTTGTATTTTAATAAGAATTTTTATTAAAAGTTTTCAAAATGATAATTTCAAAATTTATTTTATTTTTAAAAAATATTTTTTATTTAATATCGAGAAATACGGGATTCCCAAAATCTTAATAATAAAAAAACACAGTAGCGCCTTAAAAAACCCTTTAAAAATGTGTTTTGGTTAATATCGTTTTCTGTCTATTTTTTGATAATATATGTAAAACTATTGTCATATTATTCTTTCCTACCCCCACATTCAACCATATAAATAAAGGGGGTGGGTTGTTTACAGAAAAATTTAAAGGGTGGATGACATTTATTTTTTAGGCAATAGCATCTGATAAAACTTGAGAATTGAGCCCAGAGCAATAGAATTTCACAGGGGAACAGGAGCTATTTGTCTTTTCCCCATGGTCCATGTTCATGGGGGGGATGAAATTTTTGGGCTGGGGGATTAGTCTTTGTTTTAGTTCAAAATCTTGGTAGCTAACCCTTTTCATTGCACTTCTTGTTGGGGGTTAAATTTTCCCAGTCTTGTTTATTGGGAAAAACAGAGACAAATGGTACTCTTGGGGTTTTAATTAATTTTTTGGTTTCGGGGCGGGGTTATTTAGCAGTTTTAACTTTCTAGTACTGCCATTTCTTGATGGGAATGGTGTTTTTGGGGTTTCTATTGAGCAAAGGCCAACTGGTGCCCCATGCTGAAATTGAATGTTTCCAATATGAGATTTTAAACCTTTCTTTTTCAAATTTCCCTATGCAAAGATCCAGAAAAGGCATGAAAAGCTGGAAATGCAAAAAACTTCAATGGGCCTAGTAAAAGTGTAAAAATCTGAAATCAATATAATTCTTTGGAAGTGGTTAAAAAACGTAAAAATTGTGGTGGGAAATCTTAGATATTTTATTATACTAAGAACCCAGAAAAGTTTTGTCGTGTTTTAAGAAATTGGTAATTTTAAATTTTTGGGGGCTTGGCACACATTCCCCCAGTGTTATTAAAACCCTCTGGGTCAGGGGATTTTGAAGAATAGTTTTGGGGAAATTTAGGACGGGCCGTTTTAACCCCAAAGGGCCAATGCTATTTTTTTTTGATAGTTTCTTCTAGTAGTCTAGCGAGAAAAAAACTGCAAATGTGTAAAATTTTAAAATCCGTTTTAAAGGGGAAAAAGTTGTCCACGTTCGATAGATAAAAGGGAAAAAAATTTATCTGTAGGTAATCCGGGTCGTTCTCGTAATGGTTTGTTTGGCCGAAATGTGTCACCACAACTTAGGATTTGGTCTCCATGACCAAAATTTTAGGTCTACATCATCCCCTTTTCCTTTTTGGGAGAAAATTTTTTCTGACAATATCTAAAGTATTCCATTTATAGTTCATGTTTATAGTAAAATTTAAAAAATTTTAATCTCTAAGAAATTTTAAATAAATTTCTTTAAATAAACCCGGGTTTATTTAAACAGCCAATGGTGTTTTAGGCACAAAATTTGAAATTATTTTTTTTAAAAATTTAATGATAAAAACTGTAATTTTTGGTGATTAATTCTTTATCTATAGGTGAATACAAAAAAATTTATTTCTACGTAAAAAATATAATTTTTTTAAAACTAAAAAAACCACAAAAATTTATTAATTGCGGTTCTACATTTATTTTTTTGGGTTCTTGTTATATGTTCGGGCTTTTTATTAATTTAATTAATTAATTAAAGTATTTAAGGTGGCAGTTTTAAAGGGAAATTTTTACCCACTTTAAACTTGGAGGAAAGTGGGAATTTTTTATAAAAAAAAAACCCCCTCAGTACACCGGGCGGGGTTTTCAAAACCAGACTTCCCCTCACGAGAAAAAAAAAACTGGGACGAGGCTTATCAGTGATATCTAGTCCACCGTTTCCGGTCTTTATTTTAATGAAAGTAAATATTTTTTAAAACCCCGTTTGTATAATTTAAAGTTTAATTATGGTAAAGCTCCCTTAATTGAAAATTTTTTTAAACTTGTTAAAAAAAGAGTTTTTTTAAAATATCCTTGAACAAAACCCAAAAATTTAACAAAAATCTAGGGTTTGGGACTAAAATTTTTTCCCTTAAATAAAGATCAAAAAAAAAATAGGGCTTCTTTTCTATGTAAACTACAACTTAAAAAAACCCTTTAAACCCTTTTTGAAAACTTAATAACTCTTTCAAATACAAGAGGAGATTTCATGGCGGATTTCTTTTAAAATTCATCACAACCCATTTGGGACTCGAAATTGGATTTGGTAATATGACTGGCTTTTGAAATTTTGGTAGCCAGTAAGAAAAAAATACTCAACGTATTGAGCCCGGGACTTATTTTTTTGTCCCTTTTATTTTTAGAGAAGTGTAAAAATTTTTCCATCAAAATTTTATTAAGGGAGCAATACTGTTTTTTTGGTGGGTGATTGACTTGAGTCTTTATGAAATATTAAAAATATATTCCCTCTAAAAAAAAATCTTATTTTAAAGGCTTAATAGCAAATCTTTTTGGGGAATAGGGACATACAGTAAAGTATCGAATGTTTTGGAACTTAAACAAAACCAAAAAACTCGGTTTTGGGCCAAAAGGGAAAATTAAAAATTTTGGAGGACGATAGAGAAAAAAAAACTCCAAAAAACTAAATGAGTTTTAAAAAATTTAAAAATTTAAAAAATTTTGTTTTTTAAAAAAACATAGGAGTTGGGGGGATGTTTTTAAAATGTCCAAAATTTAAATAAAAAACAGTACTTCCCAGTGTTCAAAAAAAAAGGGATATCGAAAACCCTTTTTTTAAATATTAAAATTAGGTCCCCAAAAAATATAGGAGATATGGGGGTTTTTTGTAGGGAAAAGAAAAAAATTTTTGGGGGATAAAAAATTGTAAATGTATCAAAAAGTTTTAAAGACCCCTAAAGTTAAAAAAAGAAAATTTTTAAAATTTGAAATTTTCCAAAGGGGGATTTAAGGAAAATGGCAGGGGTTGGGGGTAGGGGGCCCAATTTTTCCCAAAATCAATATAATTTTTACTTTTCTGTGTGGAAAAAAAACTAAAAATTTTTAATGGGTATAAGTCCCACAAATAAATAAACAAAAATAAATTTTATTCTTTATTTATACAAAAAAAAATCTTTCTTCATAATGCCCATTATTAAAAATTCAGTCATCATTTTTAAAATTTACCCTTTAAAAAACCCTTTCTACCCCAAAAAAATCTTTTCCACCCAAAGTGTTATTTTTTTTATGTAAAAACCCCCCAAGAGGCCCCGTTTGGAAAACAAATCTTTAAAAATATTTTTTTAAAATTTAAGTTTAAAAAAACCCAGTCATAAGTAAACACCTTTAAAAAAAATTGTTTTCCAAAATCTAAGCATAAAAATGTTTTGGGTAATGAAAACATCCCAAATATCGATTTGGAACAAAATCTTTGGAGCCTTTTTTTTAAATATATATAAAAAATTTTTAAAAAAACCCGTTCAGTTCCCCCAACCATTAAACGATTTTTTTCAAAAAAAAAATTTTTGTAAGGTATTATAATATAAAAAACTGGGCCAGATTTTTATATTATTTTTTATTTTTCATTTCTTTCTGAAATTTAAAAAGAAATTGTGGGGGGGGTTATGTTGGGTGAGGGTTCAAAGCGGACAAAAGAAAAAAAAATTTCAATCACTTTAAAATATGGGTTTATTTCTCAAAGCTTTCCCCTCTCATACATTGCCGGGGAACCCCATGATTTCTCCCCCGTGTCGTTAAACCCCCCCCACCCAAAACCATCAAACACTGACGGAATTTGAGATTTTTTTTGCAGGACTCTCTCTCTCGAGTTCAGTCCTCCCGTGCAGCCCCCACGGGAAATCCCCCACATTTCGGAGGGATCGACACTATTTATTATTTAGGGACCGGCGTTTAGTTAAAACTTACAATAGATAGCCCCCATCTTTGAGAGAAAACATACCAAGTTGAGAGATTCACTTTTACAGTTTTACTAGGGGGTCATTGCAGCGTTTTCGAGGGGCCTGAAATTATTTTTACTAAACTTTATTTTAAAAACTTTTTTTTGGGGAAAAGGGAAAAACACTTTTTTATTTTAAAATTTTTACCTGTCAAAGGCTTTACACTTTTTTTTGATATTTAGTTTTAGGGTGTATAATTTGAATAAAAAACGTATTTTTTTCCCCCTTCTGCCCCCGATGAGAACAAAAAATTATCCCCCCTCCCGTCTTAAATATTCGTTCCCCCAAAACCCAAATAAAAAGTAAGATTTTTGAGCTGATATTTTTTTTTTAAACAAAGGACAAATTTTTTATTTCCCAATTTTAAACAGCTGTACACAAATAAGGTTTTCCCAAGGGTGATAAAAAACAAACTGATTGTATAGATGAACCACTGCCCCGCAGAAGGAAAAGAGGGAAAGACTCGCTGGGAAAATTGGGTTTTTTTTTTTTGGAAACCACTACTTTTATGGCATCCTGATCCCAAATTTTTTTAAATTTGGGGGTTTTTTTCTTTTTGTTAGTTCTTTTCCAGTCTTTTCCCTTTTGAAATTTTTTATACTGGAAACGGGTTAAATTACATTTTTTTTAAAAAGAAATATGATAGAGAGAGAGAGAGAGTTTAAAATGTGATAGTGATAATGAGAGTTTGAGTGTGAGGTGTGGGAAATTTTAGTGCAAGAAAACTAAGAATGTGCCATTGAGGGATCGAGGGGGGAGTGGTGTTAATAGTGAGAGTTTGTGTATGTTTTGAGGAGATATATTGTAAGAAGAGAATATGTATAAAGAGAGAGAGTGTGTGTAAAAGAGAAAAAATTTGTGGGGAAAAAGGGAGATGATTGGTGTGGGAGAAAAAGGATAAAAAAGTTTGGGGGGAATGGTGAGAGTGTTTTTGTGTGAGTGTGTGTGGGTGTGAGTGAAAAAAACAGAGTGTAAAATTTTTGGGGGGGAAAGATATTGTGTGAAAGAGAGAGAAAATTGTAAAGGTGTTTAAAGAAAGTTTAAAAAAAGGGGATTTAAAAGGGGGGGGATATTATTTAAAGGATTTTAAAATTGGGTTTGAGAGGGGAGTTCGGAGAGTTTTTAAAATAGAGATAGATTTGTTTGTTTAAAAGGGTTTTAGAGAAAAAATCGGGGAAAGAGAATTTGAGAGAGATTTGAGGTGTTTTTGAAAGGAGAGGGGGTTTGGAGAGATAGGGGTTTTGAGTATAAATATTTGGATGAGTTTGTGAGAGGAAAAGGATTTAAAAGGATAGTGGATTGAGAAAGAGTTGGGGGAGCAAATTTTGAGATAAAGGGTTTAAAAGAGCTTTAAAGGGAAATATAACTTTTCAAAAGAGAGAGGGCGCGCCTTAGAGAGAGGTGAGCGAGCGTTTGAGAGAAAAGAGGCGTTTGAGAAAAAAAGAATGGTTGGGGGGGGACAGAAGCTTTTAAAACAAAGTTTTAAGAGTGAGGGGTATAATAAAAATAATTTTAAAGAGAAATTGTATAAAAAAAGGGGAGTGTATGTGGGGGAGGGGGGAATAAATTTGTGAGAGATAAAAGGGATAAAATTTTTATATTGAGGGGTTTTTTAAATAGAGTGAATGTGTGTTAAAAGAGTGTGAGGGTTTGATAGAGGAGATATGAAATTTTTAGTGGGGGCCCAAAAACATTATGATTATATCAATATAATTGCCTCAAAATTAGGGTTGGGGAAACAGGGGAAACTTTCCCTAAAACCTACGGTTTTTTGTATTGTGTTACTTTTTTGATAAAATGAATATCAAAAACCCATTTTTTGGAAAAAAAAAAATTTTTGAACCCCAAGACCCCTACTTAAAAATTTAAAAATTTTCATTTGATTATTTTGAGGTTATAATTATAACAAAAACATTTTTAAAAAAAATTTTTTCCCTGCGCAAAACCCAAAACTTTAGACAATTTTTTTATGAATTTAAAAAACTTAACCCTTTTAATTTTGGGGATTATACTAAATATTTTGTTTTTAAATTTGCAAATTTTAACGAAAATTTTCCAATAAGAAAAAAATTTTTTCTCCAGTTCAGGAATCTTTTTTAGATGCTTTAGGGGAACCGAAACCAAAAAGAGAAAAAATTCTTTCGGGTTGATGTATTTTAACATTTTTTAAATATTTTTGATAATTTTTAAATTTTTTATTTTCTCACCCTTTGCAAACCCGCGCCCCCCAAAACAATGGTTAAATCAAAACCCCAAAGGAAAACTGAAAGTAAAAAAACCATAGACTAAAAAATAAATGTATCGTTTCCTATCGCAAAAACAACGTTTTGAATAAACTCAAATAATTGTGAAACCCAAAAAGTCCCTTTTTTTTTCCCAAAAACCCAAAACAGGTTAGGGGCCCCGGGGCACGTAACGACATTAGTGCGGGGTTTGGGAATTTTTTTTTTTTTTTTAAAATAAATTCATTGGGTTTGCAAATTTTTTTGGGAGAAAAATCCGACGAGACATTTTGAGGTTTGGACGACGCCGCCAGGGCTCAAAATGGCTCGCCGGATTATAAACTTTGGACTTCGGGAAAGGGAAAAAGGGAAAACTGGAATACATGGCGATACAAACTGAGCTTTTGTTTACGATTTATCCCCGGAGCGCGGGAACCTTTTAATTTAAAGGCGGGGTTAAAGTAAAAAAAAAGGGCGTTGTCTGATAAAGGCGCCCGCGGACAAAGAGCGGGTCCCGGGACATCGCTCGACGCTTTTAATAGGCGGGACAGCCTTTTGCGTTGATCTTTTTAACCGCAAATATGGGGAAAGGGAGCCCTTCAGAAAATAATGCGTCTCAAGTCAGCCCGGGGGGGTGTGGTCGAACTGCAAAAACTTTTCGACGGCGTTTTCCCAAAGGGAAAAGGTTTACAATTTATGCCTTAAGTTCTTTATTTATAAAAAGCCGTTGAAGATGATTCGCAAAGCATGTCTAAAAATTTAAAAAGAATTTGGGGAAAGCAAAACAAAGCGGGAAAAAATGAGTAAAGCCCCGCCGAGCAAACCTCAAATTTGCCAGATTTATTTATGATCGAAAAATTTTGGGTTTCTTTGTTTAAAGATTTTTTTTTTCATTCAAGCCCGGTTGGATGTGATGTAAAAAGCTGACAGGACAATCGACAATTTGCCCAAACCCAGCTGTGTCCCCTACGGAATGCACTAAAAAGGAAAAAACAGAGTCATCTAAACAAAAAAGCCCTCTATTTTAATTTCTTTAAAAGCACCCCAAAAAACTCGCAAAAAAATCAGCAAAAAGGGTGTCAAAAAAATTTTGCACCTACTGAAGAAGAAAAATCCCCAAAGAAAAAGGTATGGGGAAAGGGGGAACCCGCGGATTTTGAAGCTTTGGCAACAAAGCCACCCAAACTCAAAAAATTTTCCGGGGGAAAAGGGTTTGAAAATATGATCCGACTACGGTGGGCCTCGATGTGATGAACTTGGAGTGAAAACTCCCAATTTTTGGGTATGTAGAAAAATGGAGCAACAAGTCATGTTTCAAATAACAAAAATATTTTTAGGCGTTCGAGTTTTTTTCTCCCCAAACCACACAGTGATCCAGCGAATGGGTGAAGGTTGCGGCTATTGGTAAAGGCGACTTTGACATCGAAGCAGAAGTAAAACGGCAAGATGCACAAGCCACGTTGGCTGTTTGTATGGTGTTTTTCCCGGGGATCCAGAGAAATCTATTCTCAGCCCTTGCAGGCAGGTTTTAAAAAACCAAGGAAAGCGGGGTTCACCCGGGTTCTAAAAGGGGTTTTTGGGAAACTTCATCGTAAAACGGGAAAGTAAATTTGACTGGAGTTCGTAAAAGGGGTTTTGGGGGATTTCAGGGGGAACGTGAAGAATTTGAAGGGACTTTTCCAACCCAATGAAGTCAACGCAACAGAAGCAAACAATTTCCCCCAAAACTTTAAACCATAAACAAATTTCGGACTCAGAACAAGCGAACGTGAAATCCCTTTGGACAAGCTGGGAATTCTTTGTCAACTTGGACAGTGAACTTTGTGAAGGCTGCGTCATGGAAAAGTCTTGTCTGCCTTTCGGTACGAGGTCAAAGGGACAAGGAAAACCGGGGGAGAGGGGGACCCACACAGATGTTTGCGGCCCAAATTCAAGAGTCCATGTCAGGATATTTTACTTCGTCCTCTTCAAGGATGACTTTCACAAAGTTCAGGGACCCTCTTTCCTTTTTTAAAGAGAAAATCCGAAGTTGCAGAGAAGTTGGCTCAAAATTTGTTGCGGAAGTCAAGAAACCCGGGGGGCCAAAATTTAAAGAGCTGTAAACGACGGTGGCAAGGGGAAATTTTGACAACAAGGATGTCGAAAAATCCTACAAAAGGAAGGAATTGTTTAAAGCATTCGGGTGCCCCACACTCCAGGCAGAATGGCTCCCGTGAAAGAGGACCGCACCTTGGGTTTAAAAAAGCTCGAGCAATGATTTTTGTCTGGAAGCCCGCCCCAGATGCTTTTGGGGCCCAGATGATCAACACGACGCCTTGTTCTCAACCGGACAGGACCTTCCCCAGTTGGGAAAATTTTTCCCCACGAGTTGTGGGATGGCAGTAAACCCGGTCTGAAAAAATCTTCGGGTGATCGGATCTACCCGCTAAACCACACATTCCCAAAAAACAAAGGAAGAAGATGGAAACCCAAAACAATAAAGGAATTTCATTTGGATACGACAAAGACGACGGCTACCCGGATCTTCTGTGAAAAGGGGGAAAGGGAAAACTATCAGATCAAGAGATGTCATCTTTTGAGGGAAAAGGGGCTAGAGCAAAAAATCGGAAAAAATCTTCCCCGGGAAAATCTCGCTTGTGCTGAACCGGGATTCAAAATTTGAAAAAAGTCCCAAAAAGGGTGATGACCCAAAAAGCAAAGCGAAAAAAAAATGTGTTTAAATTTTTGGGGGTATTAGTTTCTGTTGATGAAAAAGAAAAGGGCTGTGAACAAGGGGTTTCCGGGTAGTGCTTTAAAGTCCCGATGAAAAAGCATCGTCAAGCGCCTTCGTAATCGTTCGTCGCTCCCAAAACCTCCCGAGAAAAAATTTAGGGCTTCGTGATGCTTCTCTCTAGCCCTTTTAGGAAAAACCTGGGGTCCTACAAAAAAAGCCATGCGATTTGGAAACGCAAAATGTTGGAAAGGAAACTATGAGTCGTGAGATGAAAATTTTTGAAAAAAACAAGGGGTTTGGGAAATGGTTGATTTTACCCCCCGGAAAAAAAAGCATTTTCGAATAAAAGGGTCTACCCGGGTCAAAACAAAAGCCCATGGACGATTTTAAATAAAAAAGCCAGGGCTGGGCATCAAAGGCTTTTCACAGCGGAAAGGAGTTTGGGCCCACCGGGTAAACCCCTTTTGTCCCGTTTTCAAGAAAATCAACACATTCAAAGGAAAAATTTTGAGAGAATTTTTTATTTGAGATTTGCCAAAAATTTCAGAAAATAACGGTTTCCATGGTGATTAAAAAAAAAAAAGTGAAAAAAATGAAAAAATTTACTGTGAAAATCGGGTTTTTATGAAAAAAAATTTCTATTTTCCCGACATCCCGGGAAAATCCTAAAAAGTTTAAAAAGGTGATTTGTTTGGGCAAAAAATGTTCAGTCATTTTCTCGTAATTTCAAATTTCCGGTAAAAAGGGCTTTCAAATTATATAAAAAAAATTTTACATGTTAAAACTCCCCAAAATACCCATTTGGGGAAACCCAAAACCTAAACCGCCATTTTTTAAAAATTTTTTCACCAGCCTTGGTGGCCACATGGTTAATGTGCTGTCTTGTGTTTAAATTTAAATGCCCTGGATGGGGAGATCGGGGGGTTCGATTCCCAAACGGGTACCAGAGATAGTTTTTTCCTTAAAAAATTTTTTTTTTCCCCCCCTCCTTTTATCCAATGAGGGATTTTTTCCCATTTCCGGTTTAAAATTACACCTACCCCACCTTTCCCCCTTTTAGTAAACTTGTATATAGGTATTAACCCGAAGGGTAATTAAGACGCGTTTAGAAAATAAAATATGAGGTGATCTTTGGTTTTTTTCTCTATAATGTTACTTCAACCTCACCTAGGGAGGATAAAATTTTATTATGAAAAAAAAAAAACATTTTTTGGGACTCGTTAAAAAGATTAAAAATTGTCGAAAGTTCATTGAAGCGTTTGGGAGTTGTAGAGAAAAAAACCCTGCAAGGAATAGTAAAAAAAATATTTTCAAATTTTTAAAAAAGAAAAGTTTGATTTAAAAATTTTTTTGTTGGGTTTTTTAAACTATATTGAAATTTTATTTTTGCAGGAAACCCCTTTCTAGGGGGTGAATAATTCCCATTTTATTTTTGGGAAATTTTTTAAAATATTTTTTAATGGTTTTGGGTTTTTTTGACTCAAAAAAAACTATAGAGTCCCTTAAAATATATTTTTTTATAATATTTTTTACTTGGCTATATTTTTTTTCGGGCTTTTGTTAGCCGTTCGGGTTGTACGCATGTTTTCATTAATTATGCTAATAGAATCGTTATAAGGGTTTGTTTGATTTTTTAAAAATTAAAAAGTCCCCAATTTTTAAGGGGTAAAAAGAGTGGGTAGTATTTAGGTAAAAACATCCTCCCCCCTTCAAAACCCCCCAACCGGGATTCAAATCCAATATTCCCCCTCCCCTGGCCTTCCGTATAAAAACCCAGAGTGAACCCCAGTAAGCAAAGGGAAAAAACCCATATCCCTAATCAACTTAAATACCAACCATTAAATTTTTTCATTCATTAATGGAGTAGAATTAAACATGGGTGTGCCCTTTAAATTAAAAACATTTGAAATTAAACAACACCCTTTTTTTTAATTTATTCCCTTTTTGCATTTGGGTGATTGTTTCAGGGCCATTTTAAGCGTTTCTGAAGTTATCAGACACCCAAAATGGGGGTTTCTCATCAAATCCCTTCATGTAAATTTATTCTTTAAAAAATCGTTATAAAAAATGAATTTTATACAATTGTACCAATTTGGGGTCATTGGTGCAAAACTTTAAAAACGTTGGATTGGATCAAAAAGGGGGATAGGGGCTGAACGTTTCTGTGTTTTCGAGCCCTTCCCCGTTGATTTAAACCTTTGGCCAATAAGGACTTTTTTATTTATCCATTTCACCATTTTTTACCTTACTTTACACGATATTCCCGTGATTAGAAATTTGGGGGTCGAGGCATGTCTGTGGATTGGACTTAAAGGGAAAGTAAAAAATTTTTTTCCAGCTATTTTTTTTCGTCACTGACTTTCCCCGTGTAGTTGTTTGGAGACTTTGATTTTCCTCAAAATTTAATTCCCCTTTGGGTCATCTACTTCAATAGGTATATATTTTTAATAAAGCATTTTAGGTCAAATTTTTTTGTTACTAGTCTTGCAATGGAAGGGTTTGTCAATTCAGTTTTTGGGGATCAGTTAAATTTTAACATGCTTTATTTTTCCTTTGCTTTGGGGTTGGTTTCTTATGTCCAAAAGGGAAAAAATGTCAAGGGTTTACCCCATCCTCTCTGGCTAAACATGACGTTTCTGAATCGAAATTTTACGATTTTAAGATTTCATCAAGATGCGTTAATAATCCACATAAACTGAATTTTCCCCAATAACAAATCCTTTCTTCTCCCCCAGGGGTCCCAAATTAAGCTTATTTTTCTGCTTGGACCCCTTTTAAAAACAGTTTTTTAACAAATAAATTAAGTGTTTACCAAAAGTGCTGTCTTTCCCGTTAAAAAATTTATATTTAAATTTTTTCCCGTTTGTTCTATTTTTGAGCATGCGCCCGTATTCACCCCTCGCCCTAGTAAAATTTTTGGGCCCTTTTTTTCACCGAAATAATTTTTTTGCGAAAACTCCGACCCCCTGTTCTGTGTGTACACTAGCACAGGTATTCAGCTCCGGCATTTAAGGATTTGTTTATTTGCCCGGGTCCCCCCACTTTTCTATTATTTCAAAAAACCCCTTTCCCCCGTTTAAAATTTAAATTTTTTTACTGGGTGCCCCCAGTAATTCTCAGAAAAAAAATTTTTAAATTTCATTTTTCTTTTTCCCCAGTTTTCTTTAATCTTTAGAAAGTAAATCCAATGTATCCTTGAATAAATTAATGGGGGAAAACACACAAAAATACTTTTACTTTTCCCCAAAACCCACATTTCATAGGCCCCCAAAAGAAACAGCCCCGAAAAAATTCATCGGTTTAATGGCACGTTGTTGACGTGGGTTTGAGGCGGGTTTTGATGCTGTTTTCCCCCAAACAAATGGGCCCCCAAAAAAAGCATCATTTCCCCCAAACTTCAATTTTCCCCGTTGTTAAGATTTTATATACGTGAAGTTTGTTTTTGGGTTTTTTCAAACCCCTCTTTCCCGATTTGAGGCGTGTCTTATGTAAAAGGGCTTCACCGTTCCATGATGACGTTTTTTGGTTTTTCCACCGTATTTTAATTTTGAACCCCTTTTTTTTAAAACCCAAACCAAAAGGGAAAGTGCCCTTTAAAGGCCTTTTTATGAGTTCACAACCGGTTTGGATAAACTATAAATAATCTCCTTATTTAAGTGTAGAGTTTTCAGGGAAAAAAATTTATTTTTTGGACATTTTTGGTACGTTTTTGGTTTTTTCATTTTTGCATGGTGGCCAATTCCTGTATATAAAGAAAAACGAACCCTTTAAAGGGTTTTCTCAGAATCGTTAACGTGTTTTCCAGTTCAAAAAAAACCCTTTGTGGCTGTATTTAATCTTTGCCCGGGTTTTTTAAATAGCACAAAAAACCCCGAAAAATCCGGGGACAAACTACAATTTAAATTTCGCCAAATCTTCCGGGTGCTTTATATGTCTTTCACAGGCCGGCTGTCTCAATCTCCACCCAAATGGGCCCCCTTTTATTGGTTTTGGGGTTACCCCAATGGGCACTCTTAGCAGACACTTTTTTGGGGGGTTTGAACTTTACTGTCCACCTTTAAAAGCCTTTGGGATTTTCAACACATTCCCAAAAGCGCGTCGGTTATCTTAAACGCGGGTGTAAAATTTTTTAAAGTCAATTTTTGGCATTTTCCCAAATTTGGAAACGAAAGGAAAAAATCTCCCGTCTACTTTATATAAAGAACTATATCAACCCCAAAATTTCGGGGACCAAATTAATTTAAACTTCCAGGAAAAAGTTTTTCCCTACCCCAAGCTAAAAAAAATACACTATTGGGAAAAATAATTAGGAAATAAAAAAGAAAAATAAACCTCTAGTACGCTATCAAAAAACCCCTTTAAAAGTTAATAGTTTACAATATTTTTAAAAAATTTATTTGAATAGGTGTACGCCGGTGTTTAAAAATTTAACTTTTAAAAGGGGGAAAGTGGATTAGGGGGGCCCCCGGAAAAAAAGATTTCACTCCCCCTGGGGTTTTTAGGGGAGACTACGCGGAGAAGGAAGCCCCCCCGGGGAGGCCTAAACCCACCCGTCACACCACCGGGGGACACCGTTGCCCAAACCCTTTTTTTCTATTAAGGGGGAGTTTGGGGAAAATTTACAATGGCCGATTTACCGTTCCAGTTTTGGTAGTCACGGGTTGCCCCTCGAATTTTACGGAAAATTTGTCCGGGGTGTAAATGCCGAGCCCCGACCAGTCTCCCTTGTTAAAAGAAAGGGGCGTTGTCGTCTTTTTTGTGCGAGATCGCCCCCATGTAGGGTTAACCGTTTTTATTAGCCCATTTTTTGGGGCTGTTTTTTAAAGGGCCCCAAGTATTCATTTTTGCCAAACTTGGGGCCCCGAATGTTTGCATTAAAATGTTGGGACTAATTTTCCAACCCGGGACGTAAATTTAGGGAAATTTTTTAGGCCAAAATGAGGCTTTGAATGGCCCAAAAGGGGGTTCCCTTTATCAGGGAAATGTCCCCCGGGTTTTAAAAAAATTTTAAGTCTTTTGGGATCCGGCTCATCGGATTTAGCGGGGCTTGAATTGGGGGGGTGGCCTTTTAAACTGTGCCAAAAACCCCTTGTGGGAAACCTCAAAAGGGTTTAAAGGGTTTGCTCTCCGATAGAACTGACAAAAGCTTCCCTTTTGGGGATCTTTTTTAGCGGCCTCCCACAGCCCCCAAAGTGAGGGCCCGGGGCGGTGGGGAAACATGTGCCAATATGACCGCTGAGACATCTCTGTCCCCCACAGCGTGTGGTTCCCGCATGGGTTTGGGTTTTTTTTCCCTTTAAACTCCTAGTACCCTTTTTAGCGCCCAAAAAAATTGTTTCTTTGGGCACTAAAAAATCTTATGAACTGATCCCGGCGAGCCCGAAAAGGGCCGAAAAGCAGCTAAGAATGCAATCCGTAGTTTTTATCTTTTGGGTCAAATTTCCAAAGTGAACGCAGAGTGGACATTTCCCACAAACAGGCAGATATTTTCCTTTGTTGTCTTAAACCTTTTTAATACGACCCCAAAGTAAAAGTATATGGACCCCCCCTATTTAAAAACCCCCGTTTTTGTAGGGAAAGCTTTCAAATCTTCCAATTTTTGCTATGGGGGGCTCTCCATCAATTTGGGGGTGTGGATAATGACGTGCCTTTTAAAACCATGGGATACATCGGCCTACCGTTTACGAAATGCTCTCTGCCCCCCATAATCCAAAATTGTTCCCGAGCATGCAATGGGGTTCTGTGGGGCCGGATGTTGGGTTTTTCTGTTTGGGAAACATTTAATAATTAAATTGGTAAAGGGGATTGCGAGGCATTTAAGGGGGGGGTTTCCTTTTTGGGAAAGGGTAACTTTGGGGTGGAAAAAACCCTTCCCCCCACCCCTAGGAAAAATGTGAAAGTCCAAAGAAGGGATTCAAACCCGCCAATTTCCTTACGGGGAAGCTTCTTTGCAAACCCAATTGGGGCTTTTCCCCGGAAAACTCCTGACGCTTTTACCGTTTCACCCCGCCCAAGCATTGGGGGCTGATAATTCCCTTTGCAGTAAGTTCACCTTTTTGGGAAATTTTCTTTTTTTTTCTAGCCCTCGTTAAAAAAGGGGGGGTTTGCTCTTTAAAGTTTACAGTTGGAAAAAAAAAATTCCCTTTGGGTTTGGAAATTTTCCCCTTGGGGGGTTCCCCCGGAAAGTTAGTCCCCTTGGGGGCCTTTTGCCTTTCCCCCCCTCACTGAAACCCGGTTTTTGAAAAATGGGCCGGCCCTTCCTCAGTTTTTTCTCAAACCTTTTTGGGGCCCCTTTCCCAAGGGGGAAGATTACCTTTTGTCTTTGTGGTTTTTTAGATAAGTTAAACCCAAAAAGTGTTTGACTTTTACCCGGTGAGGCGGGTACGCCCGGGCTTGGGGTGGTAAGGTGAAAAGGGTACGTGGGAAAAAGTGGGGGAAAACGAGAACAATAATTTAAATGACCCCGGGCCTCAGTTCACGGGGCCCGGCCCTTGGCAGAGAGTATGATCAGCATTTGGGGATAGGCCCGCGATGTGTTCCCTTAGGCACCCGGGGTTCAAACCCCCGTGAGCGTTTTAAAGAAAGCCCGGGGAGATTTCCCCACATCCTTTTAAATTTTTTTCACACGGAAAAGGGTGGTACGTGGGAAAATTTTTTGAGAAAACATTCCCCCCAAATTCCCACCCTAATTGCCCCCTCCCCCCTTTTGGGTTTCCCCCCGTCCCCCCATGAAAAAAACCCCTTTTGGTTTAAGGTCTTTTGGGGGTTTTATGGTTTTGAGAAAAAATGAAGGAGAGACTCCCCCTACCAGGGGGGAGGACAAGGAAAGTTTTTATAAATTAGTGCCCCTTTTGGGGGCAGTTAGGGGTGCCGTGGTAAGGGGGGGGGGACCGGGAGAAACCAAACTTTCTAAGTCTTCGAGGTTGGAAAACCAAATATTGTGAGGGGAAACAAACCCGTGTTCCCAATTTTTTGGGATTGGAGACCAAAAAATTGTTCCCCTGCCTTATTCGGGCCCCTTTTTAGATTGTTGGGGAAAAGAAGAAGCAATGCCTATGTATTGTTCGACCCCGGAAAAGAAAGGGGCGGGGTTGTAGTAACTCAAGAGTTTGCTCAAGCCGTGGAAACCGGGCGTCCCTTTGAGCGACCCTTTTAAATAACGGTTTTTTTCCCTTTTTTTTTTTATTTGTTTTTTTGTTTTATATAGCTCGGGGTGGGATGGGTTTAAAGCGTTTAAAACCCCCAAGGGAAATTTGTTTTCAACCCCAAAAAAAGAACCCGATAGAGTAGGTTGGGGCCCTTTGGGGGGTTTAGGTGGCCGTTTTCTTTAAAAGGTTGGTTTTGTTGTGGGGTTTTAAAAATTTATTTAGTTTGGTTTTAGAGGAAGAAAATTTCGGGGGATAATGGCGTGGAAAGCAAAAAAGGGATCTCCCGGGCCAATTTAAAAACAGTTTTAGTGCGTCGAGGTCAAACCAAAACTGTTTTTGGGGGATTTGGGAAAAGGGCCGTGATGCCTGCGTTTTTGGGGGTTTTGGGCTAACTCCTAAAAAAGAACAAGGACCTTTTTTTGGCGTACTGAAATCCCCCCTTTTTGGTTTAAACCCTTTTTTTTTTGGAACCGTTAAAAAACGTGGGTTTTTTTTAATTTGGGTGATTGTTTTTTTTTTCCCCTTTGATAAAATGGAGTTTATTTTGTGTAGTTATCCCAAAAACTGAAATATTGTGTATAAATAAGGGCCAATTTCCCTTGGAAGGGGTTAATGCTGTGGAAAAAAATTTAAAAAGGGGTGGGAATTTCTTGGACCCCTTTTTGTTGTGGTTGGGTTTAAAAAATAGGGGTTGGGGGTAAAAATTTTATTATCCATTTAAACCCTTAGTGGCGAGTTCGGGTACCCAGGGCCTAGGGGGTTTTGTCGGGGGTTTTTTCTGCACTGGCGCCAGGGGGGAGGCTATAAATAGTGTGGGAGAAAAAAGGGATGTGGAAAATTTTTTTAAGGTTTTAGGGAAGAGTGGGGGAAAAGGGGGGAAAAAATTAACTTTCTAATGAAAAAAAATTAAAATCAAAAAAAAAGGGGCAAACCCAAATCCGGTTTTTCCTATTCGCGATGGTTTTTCACCCCCCGGGGTCGTAGTTTTTATTCTTAAAAAAAGCAAATTTTATCTTTAATTAATTTTTGGGTTTTAAAAAATTTTGAAAAACTTTAGAAGTGATATTTTTAACATTATTAAGGTTGGGTCTGTAATATTAAATTTTTATTTGTTGAATTTTCCCGCTTTTTTAAAGTTTTTTATTTTAACAACACTTATTTTGTTTTTATACTATTTTTTTGTGCTCCCTAAATTAGGGTGTGGGCAAAATTCACAAAAAAAATTTAAAACTGTAACTCCCAAATAAAACCCTTAAATTTTATAATTGTTTTTTCTCCTAGTTGTTCTATCATTTCCCCAATCCCGGGTTTTTTACCCAAAACTTGACCCGGGACTGTAAAAAATGGATTGGAGGAAATGAAATTAAACTAATATTTTCCCCCAAAAAATGTTTTAGATGGATAAATAACTTACGAAGAAATATTTTTTGTTTCGAAAGGAAATTTAAAAAATTTCGGTTAGAACAATTTAGAATTAATAGGTTATAAATTTTTTTTTAAATTTTGCTTTTTATATTTCTTTATTTTTTTATATGATTGTGGTTTATTCGTATTTTTGTAGCTCCCCCTTTCAGTTGTGTCCAAAGTAAAACCCAAAATTTTTTTTAAAACCCAGGATAAAAATATTTTAACTATTTCTATCCAAAAAAAAATTTTCAAAAAATAGTAGTGATAAGGGTATTTTTAAAAAATACTTTTTAAAAATGATTGTTTAAATTTTGGTTTTGAGTCTTGAAAAAAAGAATGAAAAAGAAAATATAATTCCCTCGATGGTACGATATATATTTTCAGAAATCAGAAGGGGTTTTGAAGGGTTTAGAAATAACTGAATGCTTTTTATTTGCACCCGTTCTTCTTAATCATCAGAAAATACTTCAACCATCAATCAATAAGTAGTGAAAAAATGAATATTTTTTCCCCCTTTTTCTAAATGACCAACAAAAAAGTTTAAAAACCCATACACAAATTTTTAAAAATTTATAGAGCTGATTGAAAAAAAATTCTAGACTCTGTAAAAATTCCCCTTTGGAAAAATTGAGAAAAATTTCGAAATTGGGTTTGTTTTGGGTTTAAAATACATCTTCCGCAAAAATTTTATGTAAAGGATTTCCCCCAGATGTATGATAACAGATACAAAACCTTACTGACTTTCGAAAAAAAGGAGTCTTAATGCCAAAGGTTTTAAAGACGATCTCCCTTTCCCAAACAGAATATGTATCATGTGTAGGTCCTCCCCATAGATTAAAATACATAACAAAATAAGTGAGGGCGAGATGGGGAAAAAACCCGGCAAAACGACAATCATGGTGTTTAAAAAAGGACGAAGGGAAATTTTTATTTACAAATGAAAACGTCGAAAATTTAAGGTAATGAATTTTTAGGTTTTTCCTTTTTGAGAAAAAAGGTACATTTAAGCCTAAAAAACATTTTTTGATGCAAGAAATCCCGGGGAAAAAAACGTTTGTTTTGGTTCATCAACTTTGGTTTTACCCCGGTTTTGGGGCCCCCGGGGTTTTTTAAAAAATGGAATAACAAAGGGAAAAGGGGGAACAAAAAACGTGAAATATTTCCCAGTGATTTTCCCTTTTGAAATTTACAAAGACAGCCTAAAAAAAAGCCGTGATTTAGTTTTTAAAAAGATAACAACCCAAAATTTTTCTCAAAACGAAGACGGTTTAAAACCCCTAATTAAATTTTTTGAAACAGTTCCCCTTAACTCTATGAATACAACAAAACAACAAGAACTCAAAACGATGGTCAAAGCCCTGAACAAAATCTTTGCCCCTTACTATCTCAAAAAAAACACTTTTTGAAGGCAAAAGGGGGGGCAAAAATGTTTTTTTAATAATGAATGCAGGAGGTATTTATGAGTCAAAAGGGGGGGGGGCATTTAAAGATATATTTGAGGAAAATCTTTAAAGGCTATGTGCGAAAAACCAAATTTCATAACAGCCCCGTTTGGGTTTTGGAGAAAGTTTCATAGATCTAATAAAAATTTTTTGTTTTAGGGTTAACCAAAAACTTGGGAAAACGCTTTTATATGTTGAGATTCCAAACCCAAAAATGAAAATCTCGAAATTTAAAACCCTTCGAAACAAAAAATGGAATTTAAAAAAAACCAGGCCCCAAATTTTCAAGAAATATTTTCTTTTTGATGTACAGGTGCCCAGTGTGAGGTCTTAAGTGTGGTGCAAAAAAACCGTCCGTGGGTTTTTACAGTAAAAAAGGGGAGCTTTTTTGATTTAAAATTTTACAAACTTACACATCAATAAAGGATTTTATTTAAAAAAGTCCAAGAAAGTTATACCAATAAAAAAAATAAAAAAAAAACACAAAAATTACAAAAAATTAAAAAACCTAGAATACCAAAATAATAAAGTGAATTCTAAAGCGCCCAAAAAGTAGAAAATTATACAAGAAGGGGTTTGAAAATTCAGTTAATGTAGTTGAAAATTTAAAAAAAACCATAAAAACTCATCCCAATGAGAGTGAGGTAAAAAGAAAAAATTTCTTTGGGAAAAAAAAACAAAACATGGAAAGTAATAACCCCAAAAACCCCTTTAAATATTTTTAAAACCAAAAAATATTTTAAAAAGCCAAATGGAATAAAAACAAACCTCATACAAACAGTCCAAAATAATTTTTCTAAAGGAAAAAGGGAAAAGCCCGTTTAAAAAAAGAATTTTTTTATAGGGAAAAGATAAAGAAACAGTTACAAAAAAAACGAAATTTTTAAATAAAAAAAGAAATTTGAAAAGGGTGAAATCAAAGTGAGCAAGCACCCGTTAATGATAAAAACCTGCTATATCAGAAAAAGAATGATAAGTTTACAAATATTGATTTGAATAATAACCCATTCCCCCAAAATTTTGGTGGATATGTTTAGAATAAAGTTTTTGGGATAGTTTCTCTCAAAAAAAACTTTAAAGGAAATCATTTAGAAAGAAAAGTTCATCCAAAAGGGTGGCAATTAAATTTTTAAAGAAGTTCATTGGTCCCGGAAACCGTAGAAACCTTTTATTTGTTTCGCAATTTCCCTGATGCTCTTAAGATTGTTTTGATTAATTTGGGCAAAGGGGAATCGATCTGAAGT
Organism: Timema cristinae; assembly: GCA_039000515.1. Lineage (NCBI taxonomy): Eukaryota > Metazoa > Arthropoda > Insecta > Phasmatodea > Timematidae > Timema > Timema cristinae. Next base: position 8,642 of record JBCFYV010001858.1, on the reverse strand, counting down.
CAAAATTTTCTGTGAATAAATTTAGGCGGAATCCTAAAGGTGGGGCCAGTGATACAGGGTTCTTTAATGTTTATTTTCCCACAGTTGATAAACTTACGATCAGAAGAAGGGGTCAAACATTCCCCAAACAATATTACACGGATGATTTGTTTAAGCGAGTTTCAGGGAAAATTTTTTTGAAAAATTACAAGGAAAAAGCCTTCAGAAATGTCCCATTCGTTTTTTTTTTTTTTTCCTTTTTAACCCATGGGGCTATCTAAAAAAAAAAACAGATTCGTCTTCAGATGTTCGTTAACTATTTGGGGTCCCTGATTGCTTGTGACAACTAGACTGTGCAGTTTATAAAAATGTTAATTTAATTTAAATTTTTCAAAAATACCAAAACAGATGTTAATATGCCCGCCTGAAAAATTTGGGTGGGGAAAAAAAATTCCCCAAAAAGCATTTTTAAAAGTTTTATAAACCAAAATGTAGGCCAGTTTAAAAATGGCCCTTGCACCCGTGAATCATTTCCCCTTGATACATTTTACATCCCGGAGATACAAACCCCAGTTAAGTAAAAGGGTGGCTTAACTACTCAAAAATACAAAAAACAGTTTTTTTTTTTTAAAAAGGGAAGCATTGGTTTATTACCACATTTAAGTAAAATACACTAAAGTACTTTCAACATTTGACCAAAAGGGTCATTCAAAGGGAAAAAAAAAGGAAAATTTTCATGGTCAAGGGGTTTTTGAAAAAAAATAAAAATATTAAAAAAATGGCTTTTTTGTGTTTTTTTTTTTTTAAAAAAAAAAACCACGATTTTCTTTTCTTTAGCTTTATTAGAAAAAGTTTTAATTTTTTGGGTTTTGTACGCTGAAAGGAAGGGTAATTTTACCCCAAAATTTTCATGTCACAAGCCAGTTTTTTTTTGTTTCCTGTTACAATTTTCTAAAGGTTTTTAAACATAAATAAAAAATTTTAAGGATGTTAAAGAAATTAAATAAATTTTTGATTTATGTGATTAGTTTTTAAATTTTTTGTAAGATTTATTTTGGTTGATTTATTTTACTGTGGTATTTACGTTCAATTTTTTTAAAAGGTAATATTTTTTCTTAGACAAAAAAATTTTTGGATGCCTCTTTTTAAAATGTCACCTGTTTGGCTTCCAAAAACGTTAGTTAAAACCTTTAAACCCAAAATATATTTTACACAATTTAAATCTGGGGAAAAAAATTCCCCCTTTTTCCTTTTAAAAAATAGGGCGTTAAAGAAGTATACAAGTAAAATAAAGCGGGACACACGTTTTTAATTAAATTAAAATTTTTACCTTTCAAATAAAAAGTAAACCTGAAAATTAAATGAAAGGGAAATTTTATTTTAGGTAATTTCCCCCCAAAATATAGGCTACATACAGGTCTTTGCAAACCCTTTTTAAAATTAACCCTTCACCTTGTTTTTGCGATAATTTTTCCCAAAAAATTTTAGGAATGAAAGGCAACAATAGAAAATAAGTTGGGTGTAAATTTACTTTCATGGTAGTGGAATTAAACCTTCCTTCCCTCTGACAATACATCTTGTGATGGGGAATGCCCGGCCCGCCCACCGTGGTTGGGGTTTCCCCGTTTTTAAAAAAGTGGGCCCCCCCTTTCCCCTCTCACAATCACCCCACCTTATCTTAGCCCTAAGTGCGAAATAAACCCAACGGGGTAGTAAGCCCCCGGGGAATAATAATAATAATAATAAAAAATAAAAATAATAAAAATAATAAAAATAATAATTAAAAATAGTGGGAAATTTTTGGGGGGGGAAAAACCCTACGCCATTACATTGCTTTTTAAAACGGGCTGTGGACCCAAAGTGAAATATTCACCGTGTCTTTTTTTGAAAAATCTTTTCAGGGAAATGGTTTTGGGGTTTTCCCCCCCAAAAAAAAGGTATTTTTCCTGTTTTGATATGGAGGATATTGTTTTTCCAAGGGGGTTTTAACCCCCTCAAACATAAAAAAAGGGGCTTAAACACCGGGTTTTTTCCCCTAAAATTTTTAAAACAGGGGATTTTTTTTAAAAAAAACCCAAATTAAATACTTTAGCTTTTTATAAATTAATTTTTTATCCCAAATTTAAAATAAATAAAAAAATTTTTAAAATTTGATTTCCAAAAATTTTTTGAAATTTTAAAAAAAATTTCCAAACCTTTCCATTTTAACCCAAAACTGAATTAAAAGTTTTTTTATTCAAAGGGGATATTCCCTTTCTTGGTTTTTTCCCCCCCCCCTTGGGGTTTTTTTTTGGGGTCGTGCCTCCCGACGCAGTATGTTCCCCCCTTCCCTACAAGTATTCATCCCTTTTTTCAAAGTAAAGTCTCATCCGTTACACATTTTGGGCTCCACCGTTTTCACGTTTTGTCTCCACCCTTACACAGTATGTCTCTTTGTTAAAACGGATGTCTCCCCCGTTACTCGTTTGTCTCCAAAGTTACACAGTTTGTCTCCCCCACCCCTTTAGTATGTCTCCTCCCCGGGTTTCTCAGTTTGTTCTCCACCGTTACACAGTATGTCTCCTCCGTTATTTAATATTTTCTCCCCCCGTTAAAACAGTATGTCTCCCCCGTTACAAAATTTTGTCTCCTCCGGGGTTTCACAAATATGTCTCCTACCGTTACTTTTGTATGTCTCCCCCGTTTCACGTATGTCTCCCCCGTTTAAAAGTTTTGTCTCCTCCCTTACTCCGGGATGTCTCCTCCGTTTTTCAGATGTTTTCCCCCGTTTACACAAGTATGTTTTCCTCCGTTACCCAAATGTGTCTCCCCGTTACCAGTATGTCTCTCCGTTACTCAGTATGTTCCCCCGTTTCACCCGTATGTCTCCCCCCGTTACACAGTATGTCTCCTCCGTTTTCTCCGTATGTTTTCCCCCCCATTCATTGTATGTTTTTCGTTTTTTCAACAGTATTGCCTTCCCCCGTTTTTCGTATGTTTTCCAAAGTTACACCCGTATGTCTCCCCCGTTACAAAAATTTGTTCCCCCGTTACTCAGTATGTCTCCTCCCTTTTTTCAGTATGTCTCCACCCTTTTCACAGTATGTCTCCTTTCCCTTTAAAACCCGTAAAGTCTCCCCCGTTACCAAAAGTGTGTCTACCGGGTTTAAAAAGTATGTTCCTCGTTACTCAGTATGTCTCCCCCGTTACACAGTATGTCTCCCCCGTTTCACAGTTTGTCTCCTCTTTCCCACCCGTATGTTCCTCCGTTACACAAAGTCTCCTCCGTTACAAAATTGTTTTCCCTGTTATCATTATGTCTCCCCGTTACACAGTATGTCTCCTTCCCTTACTCAGTATGTCTCCCCCGTTACACAGTTTTGTCTCCCCCCTTACACAGTATGTCTCCTCCCCTTACTCCGTTTTGTTCCTTTATTACAAAAGGGGTTTTTGACTCCTACGTTCAAAATTGGGCTCCCCCCGTTACACAGTTATCCTCCGTTACACAGTAGTCTCCTCCCTTAACCCGTTTGTATCCTCCGTTTCCCCATTATGTTCCTCCGTTAAATCAAAGTGTCTCCCGTTAAAACAGTATGTCTCCCCCGTTACAAAATATGTCTCCCCCGTTTCCCACTTTGTCCCTCCGTTTACTCAATGTGTCTCCTCCCTTCCAGTGTTTTTTATATTTTTTTATGGATCATATAAAAAGGGTTTACAGAATTATGATCATTAGTATTTTCCCGTATCAGAACAATAAAAATTTTAAAAATTTTTATTTTTTTTTAAAAAAGGAAAAAAACAAAAAATTAAAAAATTTTTAATTTTTTTAAAGGTCCCTTTTTTCGAAAAAAAAAACCCCAAATTTTTCAAATCAAATCGAGTGGTTGTTTCCAAACCATTAATAATTTTCCCAAAACAAATATTTTTTAAAATTTTCAGTGGAAGTTAAAATTAAGGCAGGCCCGTTTGGGCTAGGCCAATCAGCGGGGTTTTTAAACAGTTTTGATACCAAAGCTCAATTTTTTTTTCAAAAAAGCAAAAAGGGAGGGGGTTTCTACTCCCAAAACCCCTCCAAGGGGTAAACCCAAAAAAAAAAAAATTTGGGGATACTAGTCTAAAAAGCTTTTAAAATAAATATATTTTTTTAAAAAAAATTTCAAAACAAAAAACCCCCACAAATAGTTTCCGGGGGCATCCAATATTTAATATTTAAAATGTTACGTTTACTTCCCACCCCCTCCATTCCCCCAAAATTTTTCAAATAAAAAACCTTATTTTTTGTATCTCAAAATTTTCGAACCCTTGGGGAAAAACAACCCTCAAAAAGGAAAACTCTCTTTATGCCCCTGTAAATTTTGGGGGGGAGTAAAAAAATTTTTTAAAAATTTTTTTCAGTTTATCATTTAAAAAATTGGAAAATGGTCTCCCGGATGTTCCCAAAGTAAAACGAAAAATTCAGGGAGGGTTTTCCCTTGAAAAATTTGAAAAGGCATTGCTTTTAAACAGGCCCGTTTCCAAAAAAAGTTACCTTTTTAAATTTCGAAGGGCAGAACATTTGGAAAAATGATTTTTTTTTAAAAAAAAAGTAGGGGTAAAGATTTTTAAATTTTACATTAATTGTGGATTTTAAAGGGTTTATTATTGTTTAAAAATTCCAAAAAGTAACCTGATTTTTTAAAAAAAGTTTTTTCTTCCCTTTAGTTTGGATATGTAAGGGGCTGAATGTGGGGCTAGGGACGTCACAAATCAGCAATCAGTGTTTTTATTTTATCGGGTTTTAGATTTTTATTTTATTTACATCGGGGGGAAAGAACCCTTTTTTGGGTTAAAACCGTAGAAAATTCTACATTACTTTTTTTGAGTGAAAAATTCACTTCTCTTTTCCCCTTGCCCCAAAAATTTTTTAAAGTTTTTTTTTTTGCCTGACAGCTGTGCTGAGTTAAACCATAGTGGGAAAACTCGCCTTCCCTGTTAAGTCGGAAAATGGGGTATATTTTAATTTTTTAAATTTAAACCCAAAAAACAAAATTTTGTTTCAAATTTGGTTTAAAAGGAAAAACCCTTTTGTTCCCCTTTTTCCCCCAGTTTTAGTACCGGCCACCCAAAGAGGGCGCCAAAATAAAGCTTTGGTAAAAAATTCCCCCAGAGACGTTTTATTGGGGAAAACTGGGAAAAAAGGGGGAGAAACAAATCCCCCCAAAATTTGGGAGAGTCATAAAACCCCCGAGAGAGGGCCCCGTTCCTTGCGGCCTTTAAAATTGTACCCTTATTATTATTATTTTTATTATTATTTTTTTATTTTTATTTTTAATTTTTTTAGACTGTGTCTTTTCTAAACCCCTTTGGGTTTTTACGCACACCGTAATGTGTAAAGGTAGGGGTGATTGTGAGATGAAAAAGAAGGAAACCCCAGGGTTTTAAAGTGGAAAACCCAACAGGGGGGAGGCCCCGCTTTCCCACATTTTAAGATGTCTTTCAGAGGGTGAGGAAAGGGTTTGGGGAAAACAGATAAAAACTTGCCAGGGTAAACCCAGGATTGAACACCGTACCCCCGCACAGGGAAGGGCTGGGAAAACCCTTTCCCCCGACCGATAGGTCCCCCAATTTTCCCTTAAAGTGGGGTAAAGGAGGGGGGTGAGTAATTTTCCTCGCAGATTAAAAACAATATAAAACCCCCAGAAAGAAAACTTAATGAGGAGTAATTTAGATAACAAAAATTTAGTAGTATGGTTTTGGGTTTGGGAAAAAAGTTACAAATAAAAGCTATGCAAAGGAGTGGAAAAATAAAAAAATAATAGATTTAAAAAAAATGTTTTAAAAATGAAATTTTTTGTTATTACATTACAATAAGCCCACAAGGAAAGGTTCCGGGAGAAAAACGATGGAATTATTTCGGGGAAAGGTAATTTCACATTTAAACTTAAGGGGAACAAAAAAAAACCCCAAAACACACACAAGTAAGATCTTTCTCTAAAAAAAACTAAAAGGGAACTTAAAGAGGGCATTTTTTCCCAAATAAAAAGGAAAAAAACCCAAAAATTAAAAGATTTACCAAATTTATTTTATTACAGCATATACCCTTTTTAAAATTAAACCCAAAATAAAAAGACCCCCCCCCCCCTAGGAAACATTATATAATAAATAAAAATAAAAAACTTTAAAAGCTGGGGAAAAACCCCGGAAAACCCAAAAAACATTACCACCAGCATGCAAAGAAGAAAGAAAAAAAAAAAAGGGTACCGGGGGTTCACCCTAATTAAATTTAAAAAACCGAAAAAACCCCTTTCTTGCCCTTTTACGATTCCCAAAAAATTCCCAAAAAAAGTTTGAAAAAATAAAAAGATTCTAAAATATACAAAGGAACGAGCCCCTTTGGGTTTAAAGGGCAAAATACCTGTTTTTTCAGTAGGGTGCGTCAACTTTAAGTCTTTTAGTACCAAAAAAGGTTTTACGCCCCCCAAAAAGTTTTAAACCCTTAATATTGGGAAAATAAAACTAAAAAAAAAGGGGAAATTTCTTTAAAAATAAAAACTGGAAAAAACAAAAAAGGGAAAAATTTCATGCCATTAAAAAAAAAACTAGACCCCCCCGTACCCCACAAAAAAAGTTAATAAAAACCGCTCCAAACCCCAACCCCAAAAGACCTCCCAAAAGGTTTCTACCCGAGCCCCTAAACCCCCTTTGAGCTCCCATAAAAAACTACAGAGCTCAACAACCCCCTTAGAGCTTCCCCCTGTATACAGGCCCTTAAAAAAACCCCTAGAGTCCCCAAAAGTTTTACAGAGCTCTACCCCCCCTAGAGCTCCCCCTTTGGGACCCACAGAGCTCTTCAACCCCCCAGACCTCCCCCTTTGGGACTAAGACTCTTCCCAACCCCCCAGGGGTCCCCATGGTAATACGGCTCCCACAACCCCCTTTGAGCTTCCCCCTAGTACAAAGAGCTTTTCAAACCCCCTAGGACCCCCCATGGTTTCTTTAGCTTACAACCCCCCAGAAACTTCCCCCTGTTTCTCAGGGCTCTAAAACCCCCCAGTGTCCCCCTGGTATTTCAATGCTCTAAAAACCCCCCAGACCTCCCCATGGGATACAGAGCTTACAAAAACCCCCCAGAGCTCCCCCTGGTTTCTACGAGTCTAAAAACCCCCAGGTCCCCATGGTCTACAGACTCTCAACCCCCTAGAAACCCCCCCCATGGTTACTACAGGGGTCTACACCCCCTAGAGCTCCCCAAAAGATTTCAAAGCTTTAAAAAACCCCTTTTGAGCTCCCCATGGGACTAAGAGCTCTACAACCCCTAGAGCTCCCCCTAGTAATACCAAAACTTTTCACCCCCAGGGGCTCCCCATAGACTACAGAGCTTTTCAAAACCCCCCAGACCCCCCATGGTATACATAGCTTTTACAAACCCCCCAGAGCTCCCCCATAGTACTACGGCTTACAAACCCCCAGTTTCTCCCATGGGACTACAGAGCTCTACAACCCCCCAGAACCCTCCCCATGGTTTTTTACAGAGTCTTAAAAACCCCTAGAGCTCCCCCTGGTTTCTACAGAGCCCCTACAACCCCCCAGAGTCCCCCTGGGGACTTTCAGAGCTCTACAACCCCCCAGCCCCCCCAAGGGGACTACAAAAGCTCTAAAACCCCCCGAGTTCCCCCTAGTACTACCCAAAACTTTACAACCCCCTAGGGTCCCCATTTTGGGACTAAGAGCTCTTTAAAAACCCCAAAACCTCCCCATTTGGGATACGACTTACAAACCCCCCAGGCTCCCCTTTGTACTATAGAGTTTACAACCCCCCAGAGCTCCCAAGGTTAAATCGAGCTCTACAACCCCCCAGAGCTCCCCATGGTACTACAGAGCTTTACAACCCCCCTAGAGCTCCCCATGGTACTACAGGCTTTACAACCCCCTGGGAGCTCCCCATGGTACTTACAGGCTTTAAAACCCCCCTAGAGCTCCCATGGTACTACAGAGCTTTACAACCCTCTAGAGCTCCCATAGTACTACAGAGCTCTACAACCCCTAGTGCTCCCCATGGTACTACAGAGCTCTACAACCCCTTAGAGCTCCCATGGAACTACAGAGCTCTACCACCCCTAGAGCCCCCATAGTACTACAGAGCTCTACAACCCCCTAGAGAGCTCCCCATAGTACTACAGAGCTCTACAACCCCCTAGAGCTCCATAGTACTACAGAGCTCTACAACCCCTAGAGCTCCCATTTTATACGAGCTCTACCAACCCCTAGAGCTCCCCATAGTACTACAGAGCTCTACAACCCCCTAGAGCTCCCCATAGTACTACAGAGCTCTACAACCCCCTTTAGAGCTCCCTATAGACTACATAGCTCTACCACCCCCTAGAGCTCACCATGGTACTACCGAGCTCTACAACCCTAGAGTCCCCATAGTACACATAGCTCTACACCCCCTAGAGCTCCCCATAGTACTACAGAGCTCTATAACCCCCTAGAGCTCCCCATGTACTACATAGCTCTACAACCCCCTAGAGCTCCCCTTAGTACAAACATAGCTCTACACCCCCTAGAGCCCCCATGTATCAGAGCTTAAACCCCCTAGAGCTCCCTAGTACTACAAGCTCTACCACCCCCTAGAGCTCCCCATGTTACGCTCACAACCCCTAGAGCTCCCCATGGTACTAAAAGCTCCCCCCCCAACCCCCTAG
>JBCFYV010001857.1:0-42143 GCA_039000515.1 Timema cristinae | reverse complement strand
TAAAATTATGAATTATTACAGAAATATTATTTGAAATGAAATGATAACATAACAGGTTTAATCTAGGTTTTATTTAGATTGAAATTTTGGGAGTTCTTTTTAAAAAAAAAAACACTTCTGATAGTTGGATGTGATGGATGAATTATTTTGTATTGCCCAATAATGTAGCTTGGTGATCTCAGTCTCCGGTAACAATTATATATTCCAGGTTTTATACCTCACATATTCTTCGTTGACGTTATTCCCCTGTCCTTCCTTAAGGTGGAGTGCTAGTGAGCGTGAGTTTAGGGCATTATTTTTGCAGTTTTTATAACACAAACATCTTTTAGCCAAAAAAATCAAACATTTCTTCTATAGAATCATAGAGTTTAGTTTTCTGCACATGCTAATCTCAGCAGTTCTTGAATATCTGTCATGAGCATGTCGGCATTTGGTGACAAACTTTTCTCTTTATTTAAAAAGTTTGTCACCAAATGCTGCCATGCTCATGACAGATATTCAACAACTTTTGAGATTAGCATGTGCAGAAAACTAAACTCTATGATTCTATAGAAGAAATATTTGATTTATTTTGGTCAAAAGATGTTTGTGCTATAAAAACTGCAAAAATACTGCCCTAAACTCACGCTCACTAGCACCCGCCTTAAAGGTTAGTCCTTACTTTTGAAGAAGTTTCTGCTGCCATAATGATAGTTAATAATAGAAAATTAATATATTTAATATGGCCCAAATGGAGTCCATCTTTATCCTTTTTAACAATTTTTGCGAGTCCACAAAGCAAAACCATTAGCAATTAACAAATATTTTCTTTATTTTTTAAATAACTTCGGCCTAGGAGAACACTAGCTGCCGAGATTTATAACTAATAAAAAAACTTAACTCCTTAGACTATGAAAGATAGTATTATTATAAAATCACTTAACATTATAAATCTGACAAATAAACATAAATAATCTTTAAAATTAATTTTAAATTTCACAGCAGAAAATCCAAACGATAATAAGAATCTCTTCCTCTTCTGCTAGGGGAAATTAGTTCTTCAAATGACAGCCAGATGTTATAAGAGCAAGAACATAAATGAAATTAAGATCATAACAGTTCCGAAATAAACCACTCTATAAACAGATAACGTTAAAATCATCTAAAAAAGTATGGCGGGTTGGCAGTTTATGAATCAAAATAAAGAAGGAAAATTTCATATGGTGAAATAAAGGTAAGTTGATTATATATATATATATATATATATATATATTAATTGTATATAAATAATTAATATTCGAAGCTTTAGGAGCTGTGATTGAAATTAAAAAAAAAACAGTAAAGTTGTCAACGTAATTACGTATTTGAAAGACTGAGTCAACCGGCTATTAAATTTATATTATAAATAATTCTCTTAGCAAAAATAACTTTACATTCTACGCAAATGCGGATACACTTCTATAAATATAACCTTCCTATCCCTAAAACCAATAGCGTAACTAATACATAAGCGTATAAACCGAACGGGTAGTAAGACGCGGTGATAAAAACTTTTTAAAAAAAACTCATTGTTTCATCACATGCTGCGGAAATTGAGGCTCAGATTAGGACAATTGACTTTGTTATAATAAGGTCATTCAACAATATAAGTTAAATTGCACAATTTTAACAAGTGTATAACCATAAGCTACAAATACTGATTCAATTATTTAAAATCATTACAGTTCGCGGGTTATAAGAAGTCAAACTTGCTAGTTTATGATTTTAATATACCATTGTTAAAACAAAGTAATTATGTATGGGGCTGAAACTTAATATAGCTTGACATTCATATGAGATGACTCAATTAAATATTTATAATATTATGTTAAAGAAAAAATAATGTTTCAAGTATAAGCTATTTGAAAGTGGTAAAATTACATCATTTAAAAAATATAATAATACAAAATACTGTTCTCCCTATACCTCAATAGTTTGTATTTTATCTCATTTTATAGCACACAATGGGTTTTATTTATATTGAGATTTTTTTAAACTCAACTGTACTCGTTAATTTTATATTAATGTGCCTGATTGAGCATTGAAAATATGTATTTGAAATGTCTATTTGATTAACTTTCTTGTTTCAACTGTACCGATTGTAGAAACAACACCGACTAAACAGAACATAATATGCCCGGCCCAGACAGAAGGTAAAATAATCCCAACTAATAAAGCACCCAATGAAGACAGGCTTCATTATCTGGTCGTTGTAGGCTGAGACATTACTATACTTGCTATCTTTTCCAAGATAACCTCACACCCGCACATTCTCCAACCTATGATAAATTCCCCGCCAAAACGTTTATAGACTGAACAAATCTTAGTAATTCTCCTTGTCGAATGACAAAGCTTGTTTCAGCGAACATATATTATCATCAATGGTGTGGTTTCCGTGTCCTCTCTCCTTTTCTCGCCGTCCCTCCTTTTATACTATTAGTTGATAGAGATGCATTCCTCATTCCACGCGTCGTTATTCTGAATAAGCTCCCCCATCCCTCCGACCGTACGCCCCCTTCCATTCAAACAGGCCCAAAATATATCTTGTGAGTTTGACCAAAACAGAGTTAAAAAAATAATAATAATAATGTTCTGTTGAGACTTGGTAGTTGTGTATGTAAATATAGTCTGGGAGCGATATGGACGCTCTACTGCTGTTAGCGGCCGTCCACACAAACTACAATCTAGAAGATATGTTCTATTTCCCAACACACATTCAGGGATATCACACGAACGGTATCGGGTATATATATCGTGGGGACGTAGAAAAAATTAATTCTTTATACAGTAACGTGCGTTTAAAGAAAAATGGGACTCTAAATATGTTTATAAAACAACTAAAGAATTATTTAACCTATAATTCAACCGATTAAGACCATTAAACGATACTGATAAAATATATTACATACAATTTATTATGCAATTATTGTATATTTTTGTGGTAAAGTACTTTAAAGTTTTTAAATTTCATGAGTTTAGATTAATAGGGATCGCTTCCTATGATTAACGCATTTGTAAAGAATTATCATTAAGATAATTTTCCCAATTCGTGTATGAATTAAAATTAAAATGACGACTTGGGAAACTAACCTATTTTCGAATTTCAGTCCAAACTCAAGTTATTTGTATCCTCATACGTGTAAAAGCTTTTCATACACTCCAAAAACTGAGGCTTAGAATTTTATAGTTTGTTAAAGTCAACAATGTAATTTTTTTTTGTGACAGCGTGAAAGAAGAAAGTACAACAGAATCGTTGAGTTTTATTTTCTGTGCAAAATAAAACAGAATTAATTATCTATGACTGCTCGTTCTTTCCATTACACTAGAAGAAGAATTTAAAGTTGATTAAAAAAAATTCTCTCTGATGCCATATAGGTGCTGGTTTGCTTTTAAATTAGAACAATATTATTTTATTTATTTTTTAACCCTGAGTCTTACTAACCGTTCGGGTTATACGACTAAATACTAATTACGCTAATGGTTTCAAGGATTTGGAAGGCTATATTTAGAGGAAGTATACCAGCAATTTACTTTGAAGGAGAGTGGAAAACCATTTAGGAAAAAATCACCCTCAATAAATCTTACAGAGATTCGAACCTCAAGCTTCCCGTCAAACAGCTGCAAGAGTAGCGCATTAGAACACGGGGCCACCGAAGTGGGTATTAATTTTATTAGTTTTAGAAAAATAAACCTGCCCCATTTTACACTCTAATTTAGATATATTTTTTTGATAGTTATAAAAAAATTACTTTAACATTTTTCATATATTTATACGTAAAACCGTTGTTTTTCCGCAGCTGTCCTTTTTCAAAGATAATAACTATCAAGATCACCCGGTTCAGTGGCCGAATGGTCTTAACTTTAAGGCGTCACTCTTGTTTTAGACTGTCCTGATGATTACGGTGAGTTCGGAGTTTTAATCCCGGTCTGGTCTACTACGGGTGGTTTTCCCTAGATGGTTTCCCATCTCCTTCCACTCAAATGCGGGTTCACTTCCTCTATATTCATTAGCGTGGTTAGTACCTAAGCGTATAACCTAAACGGGTAGTGAGTCATGGTGCTAAGTATTATTATTATTACTTTGAAAAATATTGTTCTAATCAACGAAACCGTATACGAACTTGTTCTTTCCAACGACTTGGGAGTTCTCCGACCCTTGCTTTCCCATCCCCGTGGTTAGAGTGGTCTTCCACAATAATTTGAGGTGATCCTGGTTCAATTCCCGGGGCGAGGGATTAAACGAAGAATCTACAAATCTTTTTTTTTAATTATGAGGCTCGCCTTTTGATCGATCTAGTAAGTATCTAGGCTCTAGAACTGAAGTGTTTTTGGTCAAGAAGGTTCCATTCTATGTTAAGTTAGTTTGTAAGTCTTGTAATGAGATGATTTGCATTTTTAGTAGATGCACGTTAAAATAATACAGAATAAAGTTGTCCTTGAAACTATTTAGAGTCAGTGAGACTTGCCTCGGTCCTATTTAGGCGACTAGGGCTTGGATTAATTTAAATTAAGGCTGTTCCTGTACCAGACAGTGGCGCACCCAGGCATTTTATTTGGGGAGGGCGGAGACAATCAAGGTTGTGACCAGAAGTAAATTTTGGAGGTAAGCGGGGTTAGGGGGCACAGCTCCATAACCACCGGAGGCGAGGACAACTTATGACTATTAAAGGTATTTAGATGCTATTTTCAAATCTTTTTGTGGTAGCTAAGGTCAGCAATTTCAATAATGTAAGTGGACTTAGTTTAGATACAATGTATCCTAGCTATTGTTTTGTTACAGTTTTTTTCTCCCAATTTGTAGATTTGGTGCACTTTTAATGTATGTAATGGTAAGCTTACCATGATATTTTCCCCACAAACTGGGACACTTTTAGGGTTCTACTCTAAGAGAAGAGTCAATGGTGGCGGAAACTTATTTGTTTAAGGAGGACGGGGCATTTAGAAAAATTAAAGGGTTTTTCCCTTCATCCCAAGGGGAAGTCCAAGGACCCTCTCCAGTAAAATGTTACAAGAAAAATTGATGCGCCTAGAGACAATTTATTATGGCCCTAGTCTGACACATTTTTGAAAATTGGATGCATCTTGAAGAAATTTGAAGTGGTCTTATGATTACAAATTTTTGAAAATTATTTTGAAGATTTAGGGGGAGGGGTATCTACACCATTTACCTCACATAAGAGAAGTTTATGGAAAATTTAAGACATAAAAATAAAACTCTTGTATTATTTTCCAAGTATATTATGGTAAAATGGAAATTCTTCTTCAAGGAATTTCGTACTAATAAAATAGTGGCAGCCCTGATTTTATCTAAGTGATCCATCCAATTTCTGGTGGTAAACTTACTACTAGTCCAAATAAAAAAATACTTAATGAATTTTGAATTGTGTGTGGGCAGTCACGCTTCGAATTCCAACTACACGAAGACGTAAACAAAAATACAAACTTTAGTGTCGTTAAGTTGAAAGTTGTTTAATTGTCTGAGCTAAAGTAGGAGGGAGTGATTATAGTAAACAATCAAAATGAAGATGGAAGGAGGAGGAATGGTTACCACCCCTGTCATGTGGCGACAAATACAACCAAAGTGCCGTGTGCAACAATCTGTTCTCTCTCTTCTTTTTTTTACTCACTCGGTTTGTGTGCGAGTGTGTGAGTGAGTCAGTGACAGCCAACCCGAGGCCCCGAACGAGCGCGCCAAGACGGCCATCTTGATCAGCTCGTCTCAAACCCTCACGCGCGGCGCGCTTCAATCACAGATTTGATTGTTGTTTGTTATAACCGTGCAGGGATGGATCATTGTTCAATAGGTTTATGAATCAATATTTGTTCTTGTATTAGTAATTTATTTTTGTGATTGTACCGATTTATAGTTTGAGAAGAAACGGACGTGTGTGTACTGATGAACCCATCATGCATTGCGTTGAACGATTGTTATTTTGTGCTAAATCTGTCTACGTTTATTTTTAGACTGAAGCACACAAACCATTAGTTTTTAGACTTGAACAAAAGTGTTCTTACTTTTTAAAACAAGTGGGGTGAATAAATTAATTGTGTGTGTTTTTTCTACGTTGATATTAACCAAGATATATTTTTAGCATTTGTTTTGCTATAAACTTAACAATTAAAATTATGTATCTTGCTTAAAAAATTAATTAACTTAGTGTTGAATGAGAAGTATATGCACGTACTTTACAGGCCTAATAATGTGACAATTAAAACTGATTTGGTAAAAGCGTTTTTTGTAAATTGTTTAAATCTTACTTAAACAGACAACAATAAGCCATGTGAATCATACTGCGTGTATTTGTGTCAACTTTTAAACTAAGATGCGAAATAAAAAACTGTGATAGTGAAGATATCGTCAAAATGTGATTAGTGAAATTAATTTGAATTCTAGAAGCATTCGTTTTTTATGTATAATTCTTGATCGTAATGTTGGTGCTACTACTCTGTATAATGATGAAGATGCTTGAATTATCATCGGGTAAATTAATCTCCAACAAAACCGATAAGAACAATAACAATCGGTTATACTTTTATCGTCGAAGGAAATATCAGCGAGGTAAGTTTTTTGAGACAGCTGTTCTTTTTTTTTTTTTTAATTTTCAACACTTTAACAACTAGGCCTAGTATTTATCTCGACAAATTTTCCCCTACTTGAAGGAAATATCATCTTCATAACATGGAAATTTTGTTTATAAAAGTTACCTAAAGGTAAGGTTCATAAATTATCTACAGGAGCCCCATGGCTTCTTTGGTGCTGACTGACAGCTGACGGCTTTGAAAAGTTACCAGACCAAATTATGTATCCCTACGCCGAACCATATGATCTGCAAAAACATGTGTTTAGCAGCTGTCACTTCTGACAGTCAACATTTAGGTACTATACCTAAATGTTGACTGTCAGAAGTCGGCTGTGAGCTGTCAGTCAGCACCAAAGAAGCCATGGGGCTACTGTAGCTACACAAATTCGGCCGTTGCGCTTCCAGTACGTAGATTTTTTATTACAGTCAAAGTTTAAAATAAAGGTCCTTTTAGAAAATACAAACGTATTCTTTGTGGCGTGAATTGATAACATTTTACCATATTTTTAGTGTTATTTTATAGGTATTGATAATATCTGAACCAGGGCCACCCTTAGGGGTATGTGAAAGGTGCGGCCGTACTTGCTCAGGTGACAAAGGGGGAAAAAACAATCTGGGTTGGGAAATTTTCAATTGCGCGTTCGAGTATAGCAGGGTCCCTGTGTAGGCGATCTAGTGAATATTGTCAGAGCTTATAAACAAATAAAAAACTTAATCGTGTGGTTTGATTTATCGAACGAGCGTAGCGAGTACTCAGTTTTAAAATACACCGATTTGCATTTGTCTGTCTGTGATGGACATATCTAACGATAACTTTTTAATGCATCAACTGATTTAATTCGAATTTGGAACGACTTTGCTTTGTACCTTTCTAGTTTATACAGGTAAAGTTTTGGGGAGTAAAATCAAACAAAGGACTGGGAGAGATCAACACTTATATTTATAAAAACATGGTGGCATTAATTATTACATGTATTTACATTGTAGGCCATTTTCTTGGTACCCTTATAGCCCCGACACAGACTCCATGTCCGTACTCCGTGTTCCTGGTCCATAAGAAATTCTACTCGCGATTACAGTCAATATCCGTAATCACGTGACCGTTTCAACAAATGAGATAGTAAGAGAACTCGTCCAATCAAAAAAATTCGAAAGAAAATCGTCAACAGCAAGGAGCGAGCGTCAAGCAGTCAGCTGATCATAATCTAAAAAATAAAGAAACCAAAAAAACTTTGTTGAGAAAACTTTCAGTATATACTAAAATGTACAGTAGCCTCATGGCTTCTTTGGTGCTGACTGACAGCTCACAGCTGACTTCTAACCGTCAACACTTAGGTATATACCTAAATTTTGACCGTCAGAAGTGACAGCTGCTAAACACATGTTTTTGCAGATCATATGGTTTGGCGTAGGGATACATAATTTGGTCTGGTAACTTTTCAAAGCTTTTAGCTGTCAGCTGTGAGCTGTCAGTCAGCACCAAAGAAGCCATGGGGCTACTGTAGGTTAGATATAATCACAAGAAATATATTTATGACTCGATTTCAACTATCAAACTTAAAATAAATAAGTGTTTGCAATAGCCTGAAAATACAAAACAATTGTACTATTATTCTGGATGAAAACAAAACAAGCATTTTTAATATTTTTGATAATAAGGGTGTTGAACCTACAAAAGCAAAGACAATATTTATGAGAACTTGGTATTTCTCAGAAAACATTTTCCTAGAAGCCTCTCTTCCCGGGGTGTTTGTAAACTCCATTCACGGTAGGAATTACTCTCCGAAAGGTCCTTTTTCCTACCAATATCCTACTATATAATAGATTTATGGTAAGGAAAAAGGCCTTTCAGAAAACAATTCCTATCGTGAACAGACTTTATGTTTCCATAGCGACGGATCTTATCACTGCCATTCGTTATTTTATTTCAATGCGCAGGCACATATTTACACGGCTGTGATTGGTAGTCCATATAAAGTTAAAGTTGGGCAACTTCTTCTGAGTAAGGACTTACTGATAAGGACTTTGTGGCCAGAGCACTCTGATATTGTGGCATCGATTTATTACGGACCACGGACCTACGGATACGCAGTCTTTGTCGGGGCCCTTACACGGTTGAAAATTGGTATAGGTGCGAACTACCGTAATAACATTAAACAAAAATTAAGTTTTTGACTATTTTATTTTTATTTACTTTTTGGTGGTGGGTTCAGGATTTAAGAACAGTTAACCTAACTTATTTATTTGCGGCTAAAATTTATTACATTTTTTATATTACTATTGCTATTTTGTATAGGTATTAATAATAACACTTAGCACCACGTCTTACTACCCATTCGGGTTATACGCTTAAAAGTACTAATTAAGCTAATGGGTTAGGTATTGGGAAGGTTGAATATAGAGGAAGTGAGCCCGCATTTGCGTGGAGGTAGAGTGGAAAACCATTTAGGGAAAACTGCCCCCATTTCACCTGAGCTAGATTCGAACCTTGATCTCCCCGTCCTCGGCAGTCTAGCTCAACACGAAACTAGCGCGTTAGCTAACTACACCACCGAGGTTTTTTTTTAGGTATTGATAGTATCTATCAAAAATTATAGCTGCAGATAGCATGACTTGATGTATGAATATATTAAACATATTTTATTAATTTTATGTAGTGGCTGTTCTCCATACCTAAATCATCCTATATATAGCCCCCTCGTATTAGTTTCCTGTGACCTCTGTGACGTCACATGATGACCGAAGGGGGAATGTGGGGGGAGAGACAGTAAATGAGCTCAACAAGCTTCATTGCTCCCAATATACAGTCGCTCCCCCTTCTACTGTCAATTGAAGACCCGGCGGCTCGAACCAGACAAGTCGCAACTTTCTCTGGCTGTGAGTACAATCTTGGACCATCACGAGGGAGGCGCTCGCAGATAAATGCCTTCCTTCCTTTTCATTGCACCCTCTCCTCAATTGTTATTTCACCCCTAGTCAACATTTATAGTCCCGGGGCTCAGGAAAGAAGGAACTTTTGAAATACAAACATAATATGTATTATTATTATTGTTATTTTATAGGTACAGTAGAACGTCAATAATTCGGGTCGCCTGGAAAAAATATTATTATTTATAAAAATAGCCATAGTGGTATCAATATCAAAGAAACAGCTGCTAAAAAAAACCTCAACCTTGTTTTAAAAAAATGGAGACTTTTCTCGTTTGATTGTTGCCTTATTATATTCCTTCAGAATTTGTGATATTTAGCAACAAAAAAACAACGCGTAACTTCGTTGTTTAAATAAAATGAAAATGTTTCCAGCTTAACACTGCATTTTCGTAAGTATCCCGTCCATGCATATTTTATAATTTTTGTTATAGGTAATGTATTTTCGAAAATCCTAACTGGGTCGATCCCTAATTAGTGCGAATTATCGACGCTTTACTCAGTCTACTGTATAGATACTCTCTATCGAAAGTGACAGCTGAAGATCACACGACTTAACGAATAAACATATGAAAATTGTTTGAGTAACGTTTGGAAATGTCAAACCAATTTCTATTTATATCTGAATAAGATTATATCTGCAGTTAGCGTATGTTTGTTGACCTTGATATATATATATATATATATATACTTTCATAGTTGGTGGTCTAGGGGTAAGGTGTCAGACTTCTGTATAGGCGGCCGGGGTTCAATCCTCGGTCCCGGCACAGATTTATCTGATTACCAAACCCTTCCTTCACCTCTGACAAGACATCTTTTGAATGTGTGGAATGTCAGGCCTCCACCGTGGTTCGGATTCCACGTTAAACTGTAGGTCCTCCATTTCATCTCACAATCACCCTACCATTACACATTAGCGTAAGTGCGTATAACCCGAACGGGTAGTAAGACGCTGTGCTAATAATAATAATAATAATAATAATAATAATGATGATGATGATGATGATGATGATAATAATAATACTTTCATAGTTATTACTCTTGACAATAATAATTGATATTAGGGGCTTATATTTAAGTATTAATACTTACAAATAAATTCTTAGAGAAGTTATTCACAAATCTAGGAGGTTCTTGGTTTGAGTCCGAGGTGTGCCGACGAAGATATTTATTATTTTGTACATGGGGTAGTTTAGTAATCCAATTAGGTTTTTTTTAGTACAACCCATTCGGGTTATATACGCTTATCTACTAATTACACTAATATAAGGATGAGGAAGGTCGTATTTAGAGGAAGTGTACCCGAATTTGCGTGGTGGTGTATCTAGTAACCTTCACGTCCTCTTCACTTCTATATTTTTAGAAATGTTGGTACACGGCAGTCAGGGAGTTTGGTAGAGCATAAAAAACTCGTTGGGGGGTGTTTAATACTTGTGGAGGTGCGAGAGTGACGATTTTAAACAATTCGGCAACCGAGATGGGTAGTTTTGATGAAGAGTACAGTGGAAAAAGAGGGAAATCCAATTTTAACTCAATTTGAGTGTGTCAAACAATTATGAAGCCCTTTTAATACACGTTAGATTATACATTAGCCCCGTGGCTTCTTTGGTGCTGACTGACAGCTCACAGCTGACTTCTGACAGTCAACATTTAGGTATATACCTAAATGTTGGCTGTCAGAAGTGATAGCTGCTAAACACATGTTTTTGCATATCATATGGTTCGGCGTAGGGATACATAATTTGGCCTGGTAACTTTTCATAGCTGTGAGCTGTCAGTCAGCATCAAAGAAACCATAGGGCTACTGGTAGTTAAAGAGGTCTCTGTGATATTTAAATTAATTTAAAATAATTATTTATTTGGATCCTCATGGGGTTTGAGTTATAAAAGGTTGTTGTTTTGAAAAATGTGAGTAATGTAGCTACCCCCTTTTTCCCTTGTACGCTTCATTTGTTTAAGTAGTAGTAATTGTCTAAGGCGTCAAATCTCGTGTTAGACGGAGATTGGGGCGTTCGAATCCCGGTCGGGTATACTGAGGGTGGTTTTTCTTAAATGGTTTCCCACTTTCTTTCCACGCAAATGGTGGGTATATTGCTTCTAAAATTCTTCCTACCTAATTAGAGTAGTTATACTATATGCGTGAAACCCGAACATATAGTAAGACGTGATGATAAAAGAAACAATGTTTTAGTAGCTTTTGTAACTGTCAAATAAGTTTCTTATCAAAATCGGATTGAACACCATCAGTAACCGCCCCCCGCCCCCTGATTTGGTCGACCCTTCTTTTCTGGGCAAGGTTCAGAGTGCAGATTGTGTTTGTGTCTTCACAGGCTTCCTTCAAGGGTATTTACCCGCACTGGTTGTCACGCGGTATGAGGCGTCAAACCCGCCAATGATCAGATTGCCGGTCACTAGAAAGAATATAATAATATTTAGCACCGCGTCTTACTACCCGTTCGGGTTATACGCACTTACGCTAATGTGTAATGGTAGGGTGATTGTGAGATGAAATGAAGGACCTACAGTTTAACGTGGAATCCGAACCACGGTGGAGGCCTGGCATATATTTAATTACTCTATGGCATTGGAGAGTTATTGCTTTAAAACTTAAGTAGTATCTCTTTACAACTAAAGCTCACAAAATTGTATTAATATATTTGCCAATATTCCAGAAACTGTTGGTTTTATGAAAAATATATTTTATATAAAAGTTTTTCATTTTTAATAGTACTACAATTTTACAATGATAAGTTATTTAGTATCTCAAATAGTTGCAGAGATACGGAGATTTCCGCTTTTGTAAAGTACCTTAAAATTCATTTTCACGGGAAAATGAAAATAGCCAGTTTGTTTATAATCTCTATCAACACCTAGATACAAATTTTAATCAAAATCGCTAGAGTCGATTTTGAGAAAATCAATTTTTTCTCTTTTCGCCCTTTATTAAACTAGGTACTTTTAATTTCAAGTTTAAACAAACACACAGACAGACGGCATTGCAGATACCACTTTTTAGGGTTCGGGGGGTCATGAGACCATCAACATTGGTCCATCAACATTTCAGGTTAGATTTTTTTAAGGTCTCAATACTTTAACTTTAGTGTTCGAAAAGTTAAAAAAAAATATATATATATTTGCGTATAGCTTAAAAGGTATTGGTTTTATAAAATTATGTTTTGAATAAAATATTTGTATTATATCTAGACCTACATATTTTCAATGATAAGTAATTTCATATCTCAAATAGTTTAGGAGATATGATAAAAAAAAGATTATTTACGTATCACACCGGAGCCCTTAGTCATTTTGCCAAAATATTGAGAGTGAGCCATTTTGTTTGGAATATTTATAAATGTTTTGAAATGAAATTTAATCAAAATCTTTAGAGCCTATTTTGAAAAAATCGACTTTTTTTCTTTTGGCCCTTCAGTAAACTACCCTTAATTTTAGGGTTAGATATCCAATTCCAAAAAACCCTTGGGGCAACCCTATGGAAACCCTAGATACAAAGTTATAGCCCAATCAGTAAAATAGTTTAGGCTCTACACCGAGATAGACAGACAAACGGAAATTCAAAAACAACTTTTTCGGATTCGGGAGGGGGGCCATGAAGCGTCGAGCTTCAATGGTCAAAATCTCGAGCTAGATTTTTTTTTACCATCACAATACTTTACCTGTAAGACAGCGAGAAAGTAGAGTTTCAAGAATTCAAAGTAAAGATTAATTTCACATCTCTGTCAAGTTATTTCATCTATTAAGCTTAATATATGCAGACCTATACCTAATAAAATGTTAGCTTTAGCTTCACTCATGATCAATATCGATTAAATAATTCTTGCTTGAATCCCGATAGAGTCGAAATTTTATATTGAGGTTAAATAAATCATTTGGTGTACAGGGATTCGGAGTTAGTTAAAAATGTAGCCTCACTATTTTTTATTCTAAAATAATCAATCAAAAATCAATAGCATTAATATTATATTTCTTGTGTTTATTAGAGTAATCTTTGTTTTACAGTGTTTTTTATACGTTATAATTCATGGACTTGTATGGTTTTAGCACCAGGTCTGTATGATTCATAGATTCACTTTTGTCACTGGGCGGTTGAGTTCAGTCGACAGTATCTTGAGATACGGTCCGGTCCGGATGTTTGAACTTCTGAAAAACAGAGCTCCAGACCAATGTTGCCAAATAGTATAACCAAAATCTTGTCATAAGAGATCAAAAATGATTTAATTTTCTTTAGTTTTTATATAAATAAAATTGGCTCGTTGGCCGCGTGGTCTAACGCGCCACTCTCGCAGTAGCCTAGACTGCTGATAACGTGTAGATCAAGGTTCGAATCTCGGTCGGGTGTACTGAGGGTGGCTTTTTCCAAAATTGTTTTTCACTCCCACTTCACGTAAATGTGTTTACACTTCTTCTGAAGATAACTGTTATAATCGCTAAAACCACAACCGTAGCGTAATTGGTATATAAGCTCATAACCCGAACGGTTAGTAAAACGCGGTGCTAAAAAAAATATATAAATAAATCTAGAATTTTATTAAAACAAAGGTAAGACTTCTTAGAAAGAAAGAAAAAAATGCTAGTCAATTTTAAATTGTATTCGTATCATTCACAAAATATATTAACCTGCCAAATACTGACTCAAGATGAATATTGTTGTAAATTAACACTCCATTCTATAAAAAATAAGACAGGTGACCTGGTGGTCTAGGGGTAAGGTGTCAGACTTCTGTGCTGGCGGCCGGGGTTCAATCCTCGGTCCCGGCACAGATTTATCTGATTACCAAACCCTTCCTTCACCTCTGACAAGTTATCTTGTGAATGTGGGGAATGCCAGGCCTCCACCGTGGTTCGGATTCCACGTTAAACTGTAGGTCCTTCATTTCATCTCACAATCACCCTACCATTACACATTAGCGTAAGTGCGTATAACCCGAACGGGTAGTAAGACACGGTGCTAATAATAATAATATAAAAAATAAGGTAATATTTTATGCTTCAAAGACTATTCTTAGAGTTCTTACTACTTGAAAACCAGAAATAGAGTTACTGGTCTCTAATTACATCCATTACTGTTTGCAGCCTGTGGTCCGGGTCAGTTTCTTATTCAAGACATATATTTTCCTCTACCGACTTGCTGGGCCTGTCGTAGCTTCATATGCCTTATAATCTAACTTAAGACTAGGACAGGCACAACATCCAGTCCCCGGACATTGATTCATCACTGTGAAAGGGTAAACCCACATTTCACTAATGATACATTTTTCGGCCATGCCGGGAATCGAACCCGGGACCTTTAGCTCAGTAGACATACATAGGCCTACTACCAACTGAGCTAAGGTCTCAGATTTCAGGTCTCTAATGCTAAACTAAATTGCTATTTACCTACCAAGCACTTCTAAGATGACTTTTATAAACAAGAAAACAATACAAAAAAAACTCAAAGTACAGTTCAATTTTTATAGGAAGGTCCTTATAGGAAATACATATTTTATTGTGGCTAAAATTGATAATATTTTTAGTTTATAGGTATTGATAATATTTATCAAAAGCTGCATATCACATGGCTGACAGTATGAACACATGAAATTAGATAAAGTAATATTTTTCACTTGTCAGCCACGAACATTACATAGTATTCTACCCGGTTGGTAAAAGTTACCAGACTAATTTAAAAATGAACATCGCATGCCGCTAGATACTCTCTGAAATAAAGCTATATCTAGTTGGGGGAAGCTAAGTTGGCAACATTGCTTCAGACTGGTGCGATGTGACTATGAGTCATGATATTTTCCTCAGAAAACATAGATGACCCATAGCTGGTTGATTATCAACTTATGTTCATAGGAAATAGAATGTGGAGGGATAATTAGTTGAAACAATTCATATGGGATTCTACATATATAAAATAACAATAATAATAATAATAATATTAATAGGCCTATAGTAAAATTTTATCAATGTTGACCGTGAAAACATGTGCTTGAATTTTCTAAAAAGTATTTTATATGAAAATTGGATCGTAGTTTCAGCACAGCGTTTTGTACAGTGTGAGAGAACGCGATAGTTTTTTGTTTATTTTTTTGCGGAACACATGGGTTACATTTGACTATTATTCTTAGCATTGTTTTATCGTTATTGATACTGTCTAAAAAATAACTTTTCAAACACCTGGACATTAAAATTAAATTAATTTTCTACAGGACTTTCCCATTCTTTCTGCTTTCCAGGCGCGTATAAACAAACTCCTTTGGTTTTTTTTTAAAATGGAAAATTAGAAATAGTTTCGCATCAATTATATACATTTAAAGGTATGTTTTTATCGAAAATATATTTTAGTACCTACTTTTATTAAAATAAAGTGTAAAGATTTAAATTGTAAATAATTATTTTATGTATTTATCGGCACCAACATGTTATGTTGAGGTTAGGAGAAAACCAAGTGAGAAAAGTGACAATCTAATTAAGGTGTAAGTGTAAGGAAAATGAGTTAAGGGCAGTATTTTTGCGTTTTTTTTTAGCAAAATATTTTTTTTTGACCAGAGTAAATAAAATATTGCTCCAGTAGATACATAAGAGTTTAATTTTCTTCACACGGTGATATAAACCGTTGTTGAATATTTGTCAAGGGTGTTCTGGAATTTAATGACTACTTTTTCTACTCATTTAAAAAGTTTGTCGTCTAATACCGCTATTATGATGACATATTCAACAACTGTTGATATCAACAGGTGAAGAAAATTAAACTTTATGTTTATACTGGAGCAATATTTGATTTATTTTGTCCCCCAAACCCCCAAAAAAAAGTTTTGCTATGAAAATTGCAAAAACACCTTTATCGCGTTTCCTTCGCTCCCACCTTAAGTACGCGCATTCAACAATGTTGATTAGAATGGATATAAACTAGAAGAGAAGTTTAGACGAAATATATTTTTTAGCGCCGTGTCTTACTACCCTGTTGGGTTATACGCTTGGGTACTAATTACACTAATGGTTTTATGGGTGAGAAAGGTTATATTTAGAAGAAGTGTACCCGCATTTGCGAGGAAGGAGAGTAGAAAATTATTTTGGTAAAACCACCCTCAGTACACTCGACCAACATTCGAGCCTCGACCCTCCAGTCATCGATAGCTTAGTCTACTGATAGAGTAGCGCCTTAAACCATGCGGACACTGAAGTGAGTCAGAAGGTGTTTATTGCAAAAAATTGGCTAAAAGTGATTAATTAATGTCAACCTATTTGGAAATAGTTATTATTTTCTTAATACTATAGTGCCAATAAATAAAAAATGTTATCAAACGATACTAATAATATTTTCAGTCAATGTTAGCCATAAAGAACCTTCTGTATGGCTTTCACTTAACCTACACTCTCACTGTAGATATACTCTAGGTAATATAATCTGTCAAAAGTGACGGCTGAAGATCACACGACTTGACGTATGATTTATGAATAGGTACGCGAAAGTTGATCTAGTAACTTTTTTTTAGCCGTCAGATAAGGAATGCCCTTCCTATTAAATCTGGATATTCTTAGGATAGCTCCAATACACGGATTGGTTCTTCATGTACAAGATATCCAAATACAAGCATGTGCACAGAACTATATATGACGTACACATATTCTATAATATGTTCACAGTCTATTAACTTTCATCTGAATGGACATTGATGTTTATAATTAAAAAAGAAGACGGCTAAAAGATTTGTCTATTTATAATATTTTAAACAGGCGTCTTCTAATGTGTGTGGTTTCCTTTCAACGTTTTACGATACACAACGTGATTTCAAACTGTGCTTCCTCTGAGCATATGCACTATGCATGTTTAATCGCCAGAGAAAGAAAGAAAGAACTTTGATCCTCGCTCGCTCTAGTATGGAGGAGGTAAGAGGCTACTACAAACCCAGCTGAGTCACGGCCGGCAAGTTATGAATATCTGCACCTTACAGAAGCACTGCTTCGCCAAGCATGAAGGCCGCGGAATAAAGCTCCTCTTGTAGTAGTTACTTGGGAGTCCACCAGAGTCCAATTTTCATATAAAGAGCTTTATTGATCCGCTTAGGTGGCCGCATGGTCTAACGCGCTACTCTCGCATTAGACCAGACTGCCGATGACGGAGAGATCGGGGTTTGAATCTCGGTCGGGTGTACTGAGGGTGGTTTTACCAAAATGGTTTATCACTCTCCTTCCACTCAAATGCGGGGGTAAACTTCCTATAAATATAACCACCTTTAATATCTAAGAGAGGTGACCTGGTGGTCTAGGGGTAAGGTGTCGGACTTCTGTGTTAGGGGTCCGGGGTTCAATCATCGGTCACGGCACAAATTTATCTGATTACCAAACCCTTCCTTAACCTCTGACAAGACATCTTGTGAATGTGGGGAATGCCAGGCCTCCACCGTGGTTCGGATCTCACGTTAAACTGTAGGTCCTCCGTTTCATCTCACAATCACCCTACCATTACACATTAGCGTAAGTGCGTATAACCCGAACGGGTAGTAAGACGCGGTGCTAATAATAATAATAATCCCTAAAACCATTAGGTTAATATATTATACAAGCGAATTACCCGGACGGGTAGTAAGACTTATTAAGTCTTATATTTGTGGAAAGGTTTTTTTAATCATTGCGTCTTACTACCTGTTCAGCTTCTACACATATAAGATAATTGCTCCAATGGAGTAGGGATGAGGATGAAAGCATTTTAGAGGTAATTTACCCGCATTAGCATGGAAGAAGAACTATTTGGGGATAAAAACACCCTCAGTAGACCAGTCTGGGATTCGAACCCTGATATCCCCACGTCTTTAGCAGGCCAGACTAATATGAAGTGATATCTTTGACCATATGGCCTTTGAAGCGGGTGGATAGAAAAGTTATTACATCAACTTTCACCTATTCATACGTCAAGTCGATTGATTTACATATTTCACTTTTGAAACAGTTCATCATCCACACCTATAAAATGATACTAATAACATTAAAGTAAAATGTTAACAATGTTGAACACAAAAAAAAAAGTTTTTCTTAAAATGTTCTTCTAATCAGAAGCCTATTAAAGTTTTATGATATCGCTTCTTAAGTTAAATACTGATCGTTTAACATTAGTATATTTATTATTGAGTGTCTCAAAGTTCAATTTCCAAATTCAAAAGAAGCAGCACATATATCCGCACCAGTGGGCACATGGGTGAAGGCGTTACTTTCTTCTTGCCTGGTTTGGACGATGAACGAAAAGTTATGGTTCGAATACCAGATGGGTTCACTGAGCTCCCCTTCCTTTTACCCACGTGATTAGTTAAATTACACCTAATTTCATTGCTGAGGGAACTGCATGATTACTATTGAGTAACATCGTTGTCATTATTTTGTTTGCCGTGATCAGTCTTCCTTAGAATATATATCAAATTTGGCAATGCTGAGCTGTCGTTGTTGCCAGTAAATGGTGCTTCTTCCTCCAGTACAGTCGTAAAATTACAATAGTCTTGAGTCTCGTGTTCCTAATAGCTAGCTTAAAAACATTAACTAAATAAACTCTTTATTTTAGTAGTACTTTGTGTAGAAAAATATTTGTTATTGATCACGTTAAGATTTTGTGTGTAATTGTATGGGTTGGTTGTGCATTTTGTATTTTTGCCGTAAGGTTGTGGAATTATAATTTTATGTGCATATTAATATATTTATTTGAATAATAGTGTATTGTTAACAGTAAAAATATAATACACATTATGGAATCTCTGTCTTGTTACAAACAATTACATTCCAAGCGGGAAATATCAACTAGTAAAGAAAGGACAATGGTGTTAAGAGTCTACAACTATTTTCGTTAAGACGGAACTTGTTCAATAAATCAAGTGGCAATATAGACTGCAGAAGCTACAGATGTGTCTTATAAGTTAGTAATATATATTAAACAAGAATTCAAAACTAAGGGAAAGTTACTGACACCAATCAAAAAAAGGAAATAATTGCACATTTGGTTAAATATGACACTTTTACTCGAGCAGAAATTCGCAGAAAGGTACATTCAATTTATCGTAACAATGAATTACCTACCCTAGAGAAAATTAAAGCTTTGATTTATATTGATAGTGACCTTAATTTTCTGATTTAAGGAAAAGTAAGAATGTAATTTATAGCATTTAGTATAAAATGCATGTTGTAATATATTTGTTTGTATATCAATTATGATGAAAAAAGCTTTATACATAGAATAGTTTTAAGCATAATTGCGCGGGGAATAGAAAAAGTTAATAAACATCAATCTTGAAAAAAAATACAATTGTGGAAATAGTTAATGTTTCTAGAAAAGGCTGTACACCGATAGGAAATGTTTTTGCCTATCAATTGAACCCCCAACCTCCCCATGCCGCATTGTTTACAATGAGGGATTTACAAGTAAACCCTCCCACCTCACTTCCCAACAACTGAAAGCTAAAAGGTTTGGCAACAGGTAACAAAGAGAGAGAGCGAAGATAAATCTTTACTCCATAAGACCTGCAGTTCCCTCAGCTATAAAATTAGGTGTAGATGCAGATATCACCAGTAAAATGGTAGTAAGACTAGGAGTAAAAAGAAAAGGTAAATTTCTCTCGTGCCGCATTTCCATTCAAGTTTGTTTTAAAATGTAAATATCTTCCTCTTGGTGTTTCTGCCAAAGAGAATATTTATTCATAGACTCTTGAAACACAGAAAGGAGGGAGGGGGAGACCTCAATTATAAACTAATTTGGTTCTAGTAAGAATCTCACCCACCCCCTCATTATCTTACGAGATTTCCGAATGTTGAGTAGGCCACGTGACTTTCTTACACCTTTTTCTGGTTTTTGGTGACCTGGCGGTCTAGGGGTAAGGTGTCGGACTTCTGTTTTGGGGATCCGGGGTTCAATCCTCTGTCCCGGCACAGATTTATCTGATTGCCAAACCCTTCCTTCCCCTCTGACAAGACGTGTATTAATCACAACTTGTGAATGTGAAGAATGACAGGCCTCCGTGGTTCGGATCCCACTTTAAACTGTAGGTCCTCCATTTCATCTCACAATCACCCTACCATTACACATTAGCGTAAGTGCGTAAAACCTGAACGGGTAGTAAGACGCGGAGCTAATAATAATTTTAACACAGTGGCTTTAAAGTTTATTTAGCACTGCGTCTTACTATCCTTTCGGCTTATACGTTTATATACTAATAGTTTCAGGGATTAGGGAGATTACATAGGCCTATAGGAAGTGTATCCGCATTTGTGTGAAGGTGGAGTGTAAAAACATTTAAAAAAAATCACCCTCAGTATACCCGACCGAGATTCAAACCTTGATCTCCCCTTGATCGTCAGTATTGTCTACTGCGAGAGTAGAACTTTAAACCACGTGGCCACCGAAGCGGGTTACCTTAAATTTAAGTTGCCTTCTCGAATATAATTTTTTGTGTTACAACTCAAGCAGAGGTGCCAGACAGGCCATCCTCTCAGAATAAAATATACCGTCTACCGAAAATCCACATGTTATTTGAGACCTGGACGCATGTACATGTTTCACGGTATTTTGTCACGAGTGTCGCAATCATGGGATGTTATGGCAGTCGAGACGTCTGCAGTGCGTTGGAAAACGCTGTGAAAAAAAAATGTGTTTGTCGCGATACAAGATGTTATATTTGATGTGCGGCCAGCCTAAGCAAGAACTTTGTAGAAAATAAATGTTACATTGCACCGAACAGACTTTCTTCCGCTTCTCTCTTCAAATACTAAAAACTCGTAAGATTTGTGTAACCAAATAATAGGCATATGCATTGTTGTAGAAACACTATCCAAAGATCATAAATGAACTAATAAAAACCCGCCTCGGTGGCGTAGTTGGCTAACGCGCTAGTCGTGTTGAGCTCGACCGCCGAGGACGGGGAGATCGAGGTTCGAATCTCGGTCGGGTGAACTGAGGGTGGTTTTTCCTAAATGGTTTTCCACTCTCCCTCCACGCAAATGCGGGTTCACTTCCTCTAATTCAACCTTCCCAATTACTAAACAATTAGCGTAATTAGTACTTAAAGCGTATAACCCGAACGGGTAGTAAGACGCGGTGCTAAATATAAATATAAATAACTACTAAAAACTGCTACTTACTTACTCTATGTCATTAGGAACTAGGAACACTTACTGAAAAATCATTTTCAAATACGTAAATTAAAAAGTATATATTATATAGCTGCTTATAGCTAAGAAATTATTGGTTTTATAAAAAAAATTATTTCAAATTAAAGATTTGTATTTTTAATAATACTACAACTACAATAATAAGTTATTTCGTATCGCAAATAGTTGTGAAAAAATTATGAAAATTGGAAAATTTCGTTCATAATGTAAAGTACCCTCAAAGTCATTTTCATGAAAAATGAAGAGTTTCCATCTTGTTTATCATGATAAACACTGTCTAGATATAAAATTTAATAAAATCCGTTAGAGTGAATTTTGAGAAAATAGATTTTTTTCTTTTTTGCCCTTGAGTAGACCAGGTACCCTTAAATTAAGGGTTAGATATCTAGTTCCAAAGACCTCTTCTAGGGGGGGACCTTATGGGAACTCTAGATATAAAGTTTTAGCCCAATCGGTAAAATAGTTTCGGCTCTATCTCGAGGTACAGACGGACAGACAGACAAATAGAGGGAGCAGGCAAAGTGATAGACAACAAAGTGGTCGACACGAGAGGACAAAGTGGTAGACAGCAAACTGCTAGACACGAAGAAACGACACGGACCAAGTGATCGACACGAGCTGGACCATGTGATAGACAACCAACCGGTAGACAAAATGAAAACAATTATTTGGAAGGCTGGGTGGGTCAAGTGGCCGACACGACTTGGACCAACTGCTAGACAAGCTCAAGTATAGGAGTACAAAGTGATAGACAACCAAGCGATCGACACGAGAGAACAAATCTGTAAAATGACCAACTGCTAGACACCCAGAAACGACATGGACCAAGTGATCGACACGAGCTGGACCATGTGATAGACAAGCTCCCATATAAGAGGACAAAGTGATAGACAGCCAAGCGGTCGAACACGAGAGGACCAACTGCTCGACAAACATCAGATGAATCCAGTTAAGAGTGGCTCAAGTGACAGACTAGTTATTTCAAAACTAACAAAGTGTTAAACACGGGCTTAGAAAGTTGGGTATAAGGATGGTCTGGATCCTCCTATAAATTGCTGCCCTCCCGACACCCTAGATTTAACTAGCCCAAAAAGGGTGAGGTCCCCTTATATGTGTATAAACTTAAACCATCATGTTTTTAATTTTAATAATTTACTTACACATTGCACTCTTTAAAATATATTTTCTAACACTAGTTTATTTATCATTTCGAATAAATAATAGGTTTTGATACATACAATATGGTATCTTAAAATAAAGAATGTTTCTCTGAATGAAACGAGTTATCGGATCTGAGGAAAGGAGACAAACGTTTTGTTATAAATGGTAAAATCATACTTTAAGAACTAACAAGATGAAATAAAAAATTATATAAAAGAGCAATTGCCAGAAACTAAGTTGGTAGCTTATGATCAGGGTTCGATTCCGGTCAGTTACAGTGAGGGTGATTTTTCTTAAAAGGTTTTCCACTCTGCCACCACGCAAATTCAGGTGCACTATAAATAAATTTAATCTTCCTCATTCTCAACACATTAACGTAATTAGTAAATAAGCGTATAACCCGAACAGGTGGTAAAGACACAGTGATACAAAAAAAAATCTAATTGCACTAATGGATTAAAGAAGAAATGTTGTTATTATAAGATGTGTACTCTCATTTGGATTTAGGGAGAATGTAAACCATTAATGAAATATCACCCTCTGTACACCGGCTGGATTTGAAGCCTGATATCCCCTTCATTGACAGTCCAGTCTATTTTGAGAATGACGCCTTAGACCATCAACCATCGAAGCTAAGAACATTTTGTTGATGTTGCGTTAGCACCAGGTTTATTAATGGGTTAGAATAAGGAGCTAAGTTAAGATGAAATAATCCCGCATTAGTGTAAAAGTTAGATGTAAAAATCACAAGGGTGGTAACTATCAGCCCAATCCGCTCAGTCGGAATGATTACTCTTATTATTATTATTATTATTATTATTATTATTATTATTATTATTATTATTATTATTAGCACCGCGTCTTACTACCCGTTCGGGTTATACGCACTTACGCTAATGTGTAATGGTAGGGTGATTGTGAGATGAAATGAAGGACCTACAGTTTAACGTGGAATCCGAACCACGGTGGAGACCTGGCATTCCTCACATTCAGATTACTCTTACTCAAGCTACTCTAAAACCTTACTAGACCGTGTGACAAACAGCGTTATTTAGGAGGTCAAACAATACCGATACCTAGCATAGTGTTATTTAGGAGGACAGACAATACTTAGACTAGCAAACAGTGTTATTTAGGAGGTCAAACAATACTTACACCTAGCAAACAGTGTTATTTAGGAGGTCAAGCAATACTTACACCTAGCAGAGTGTTATTTAGGAGGTCAGACAATACTTACACCTAGCATAAAGTGTTATTTAGGAGGTCAAACAATACCTACACCTAGCATAGTTTTATTTAGGAGGTAAAACAATACTTACACCTAGCATAGTGTTATTTAGGAGTTCAGACAATATTTAGACCTAGCAAACAGTGTTATTTAGGAGGTCAAACAATACTTACACCTAGCAAACAGTGTTATTTAGGAGGTCAAACAATACTTACACCTAGCAAACAGTGTTGTTTAGGAGGTCAAGCAATACTTACACCTATCATACAGTGTTATTTAGGAGGTCAAGCAATACTTACACCTAGCATAAAGTGTTATTTAGAAGGTCAAACAATACCTACACCTAGCAGAGTGTTATTTAGGAGGTAAAACAATACTTACACCTAGCAAACAGTGTTATTTAGCAGGTTATACAATACTTAGACCTAGCATAGTGTTATTTAGGAGGTCAAACAATACTTACACCTAGCATAAAGTGTTATTTAGGAGGTCAAACAACACTTACACCTAGCATACAGTGTTATTTAGGCAAACCATACCTATACTCCATTCACGGTAGAAATTACTCTCTGAAAGGTCTCCTTTACTACCAATATCCTACTATATAATAGATTTCTGATAGGGAAAAAGGGCTTTCAGAAAACAATTCCTACGGTGAACGGACTCTACATATACATTTTAAGCAAAATCTGTAGTTCCGTTCGAAAACTTAGGAATTAAAAACAATCACTCATTGATAGACTATCCTTAATTTGAGAGGTAGGGTAAAAATAAAAAATAAAATATTGAAGAATATCCTTATAAATATAAATATTAAGTTTGGAAAAAAATCCATTCAACCGTTTTGAATCTGTGGCCAGGGAGACAAACAGACCGACAGACATGGGAACAGACATAATTGTAAAATCTTGGCACAAAAAGCTCAAGAAATCACACTACGGGGCAATAAAACTTATAGCTTACACTTGGTAACGCGCTCTACACTTTATATTATTTATCTGTATCTTTGACTTTTCCATGTAACACCCAATTACTTCACACTATTTTTTCATGAGCGTAGGAAGAGTTTGGTTATGATTCTTTGGCGTGGTGAGGGGGGTCCAAATTGTATGCTTCTGGCATGATATTAGGACTACTGAGAGTAAAAAAATTATTTTAAAAAGTGGCGGCGGAACCTTATTTGTGTGAAGGGTAACCAAAAGGGTTTTTTGGGAACTTTTCTATCTCCCCTTTTTCCCCCAGTTAATATTTCAAAAGTAGATGCTTAGAAGCTAGTGCTCCTCAAGTGGAGAATTTTTTTAGAACTATACGCTTTTTTTTTTCAAGATATTTAGTGTAGACTTCTTCGAGTTTTTTTAAAAAATTTGGATAATCCAAAAGGCTATTTGGGGTAGTGCTCCTTCTACAAATTTTTGAAAATGGATGCTTCTAAAATCTATTCTAATAGTGCTCAACCATAATTTTTTATAAATTAGATTACCTAGAATTTATTTAAACCTCCCCCAGAATTCTTTTGAAACTTGGATGCCCGTAAAGTAGTTTTAGGGGATCTTTTCCAGATATCTTTTATGGAATTTTTTTAAATCTCAGATGAAGCTATACGCTATTTGAAGTATTTGAAGAATTTTTGAAAATTCGATGCTTTTAGATGATATACTACCTATGAAGATTGGAAAACAGAATAAAATCAAGATAATTAGTTTCTCAAACTGACTTATTTAAAGACTCTTTAGCTATCAACATTAAAAACTTTGGTGGGAAGTGGGATTTTGGAACATCCTAACCCTTCCCCCCCTTTCCCCCCCACACACACTTCCCTCTCGCTACGTTCTTGCTATGTTCCTATCTTATTAGCCTGCTTCTCTTTATGATAAACAAAAGTTCGTATCAACCCTGTCATGGTTCATATTGTGTAAGGCATATTAAAAAAACCCTTTTAACTAGGGTTGATAAAAAAATACTGAGTATACATACATCTACCTAGCCCAACTTTTATAGTGTGTGCGTGTGTGTATATATATATATATATATATATATATATATATATATATATATATATATATATATATATATATACACATACACACACACACATTAATATGCCTGCTTAGTCAACCAGAAGAAAATTATTTTTAAACAGATATTCTGCAATAACAATGCAATGTATTTGTTAAAAATCGACCAACACTTCTTTGTCAAATGTTCTTCACAAGGCCTAAATAGACTGCATTTTACAGTAACGCTTCTAATAATAGCGTACATGCAATAAAATTTAACCCATAAAATACATCCCTAATTAGTGAGTTATGACTTGTGATAATAACAGAATTACCAATATGATATTTTTACGTACGATTCCAACATAGAATATTACAAGGTAAATAATAATATGAAAATATAATAAATACATTAACTGCTGGGTTCAAATCAATGTTATAGTTTATTCCTTGTGACGTTTGTTTGGGGTTATAATTTCCTGACACTGACACGTGCACACACTCAGATAAAAATTAACTTGCTGTTGGGTTTCAAAGAGATGCCGCTCTTATCAGTCCGTGCAGGTGCTGTACTCGTGACCTTGTTATATTTAGGGGCAAGATGATACTACAAGCAAGACTTTCTGCCTTTATAGAGACCTTTGACCTAGTACACCAAAGCTCTACACTAGTCATGTCAAACTTGCGGCTCGCGGGCCGCATGTGGCCCGATCCATGATTCTGTGCGGCCTTTTTAAGAACCATATACAAATGTGGCCAGATCCATTTTATTATATACATGGTATAAATACACCATTTTATATTATGACATTTAGCTATTAGGCATTATTTGGATAAATATTGCACTTGAGGACCTAATTTTTACTTTTTATTCACCAGAGATCGATTAACAAAAATTGTAAAATTTACACGTCCGTGTCCCATGTTTGACACCGTATAATTGTGTGTAGAGTTGTTTTATCTAATAATAAGGAACAAACACCCGAAAGGTCACGGCTTACGGAACACACATTTGTCAACATTGAAAAGTGACTCAAACATAAGAGTTTGGAATAATCACACTGCTGGTGGTAAGGGGGGGGGGGGGGGAAGAAAAAAGAATCAAGTCTTAAATTAATTTTGTAATAATTAGTAAGGACTTTGAATTAATTTTTTCTTAATATGGTAATAATAAAGAATTTTCTGAAATGTGGCACCCTAAGCATTATCAATATTAAATGTGGCCTTTTTGATCAAACGAGTCTGACACGTCTGTTCTACAACTAGCTATCATCCGGTGCGGTAAGCGAGAAATTGGCCACGCAGACGTTTAGCTCTAACGCAATATTAAGTTATTACTTACTTATTCTATGGCATTAGGAAAGCTAAAGTTCATTGCCGCACTTACAAAAGTACGCCACCTATCCCTATCTTTATTTAGTTGTATCCAGTCCACCTCATTACACCTCACTACACCCTATTTCTTTCAGGATGCATTCTAATGCTATCCTCTACTATGACTGTGTTATTTCAAAATATGGTTCACGCCATAATAAAGTCAAAAGATTCAGACATGGCTCTTTTTTCTTAACAATCCTATATCTCAAGTTTCATTAATAGAAAAAATGTGTGAAAATGTAACATTATTCTATTTCCAACGACATTTTAATAATATTCACAGAGCTATGAGACCAGGCTTGATGGAAAAGGGTTTTAGATTTAGTCTTCCTCTAACAAATACAGTAATTATTTGATAGGCTCACAACATAACATTATAAGATATTTGAGAACTAACAGCGAGATTTCCTTTTTGCCTCGAAATAAGAAGTTTCGTAGTTTTTTTTCCCCTCTTTCTTAATTAAATGATTTAGGGTGGCTATAAGTGAAGGCTGAAAGAGAGTATAAGCGTATACATAATAGAGAAGTAGTTCCAGAAAACGTTGAATTGTGAATATTATTTTAAAAGTAGGCCTATTTATCATATATATCCTAAGTGAAATATAAAGATCACATTACTTGACGTATGAATTCCTTAAAATGGTTTTAGTAACTTTTAACTGTTAAATACTGTTATTACTACCAGAATTTATGGCTAGAATGTACCTAAAACTGTTTTTTACTTTTGAGTTCATCAGCATGACTGTATTATATATCTTTTCTGGCCCCAAACCTAACAATATAAAATCACTACCTATACTTTGATATTTTCTTAAAAAAACATATGCATGCTGTCCAAAATATTCACGCTGGTCCTCTAACTTAGGTAAGTACACTATTCAAATGTATTTAATGAATAATACATTTATATTAAATTAGAGAATATTATCATTTATAGCTTAGATATAAGTAAGTAGAATCATTTATTGCTACAACCAGAGCCTGGATAAGCTATAGTATGTAAAACATAATTTAGATATTTTAGGTTCATGTTTAGACGATTACTTAACTATGCGATTAATAAATTAATTCTGCACGTATTGACACATATATATTTGAATGTTTTAACAATAACTTGATACAGTGGCGCCAACATATGTTAACGTCGGCGAGAGTTGAGGGGTTGGGAGCAAACCCTACACAGCCAGAACTAAATATTAGTTTGTAGGGGGACATAAGGAAAATGTTAAATGGCCCTAGAAGCGAAGAATTATTTTTACATGGTAGCTTATGGAAATTATTTACAAACATAAGTTCCAAAGTTAATCTTTCTTAATTTTAATATTGGTCCAGTGCGTGCTAGAGAAATTTCTCCATCTGGTATAATATCTAACTTTTAGATTCATGACAACCTAGTCTTAAAATATATTTTAGCTTTGTGGGGTGCAGCGAGAGTAAATCCAGTGCATGTGATGTGGACCAGTGGACGCTTACCTTTTTTTAGGGTGTAACTTTCGCAATAGACTGGATTGTCGATGACAATGAGATCGGGGTTCAAGTCCTGGCCAGGTGTACTGATAATTTTTTTCCTAAATGGTTTCCCATTTTCCCTCCATGCATATGTGGGTTCACTTTGTCTAAATAAATTATCATCATTAATCCATAAGCGTAATTAGTTCATATGCTTATAATCCGAGTGGGTAGAAAAACACGATGGAAAAACAACTAAATAAATAAAGCACGTAGTTAAAATAAATAAACCTACTCCCTTGTTAGTAAAAAAAAACCTGTAGATACACTGAATTAATATCAAAATGTACCCATATTTTCGAATCATCACTATCGCAATGGTGTAGTGAACTTGTTAGTGTGTCAGTATACCTAACCGGAATTTGAACCAGGTCTCTTTGCTGCCGGCAATTCAATGTAATACGCGAGCGAAGCTTTATGATCATACGACCACCGACGCGGGTAGCACTGCAGTGAATGAGGGAAGAAAGCCATGATCATGGTTACATGCTTGCATTTTGTAAGTTTATTTTTAAGGTATAATATGTAATTAGCGGGAGCTAATTACTTAATCATTATATATTATGGTAACTATATTTATAAGCGTAACCTAGGCGATATGATATAATCCTTAAGAAATATATCATTTAATTGAATGATATAATTTAACAAGTCAAGGAACCTTATCAAGAAAAAGATTTGAACATTCTGTTAAATTAACTTTTTACCCTTCATATAGAGGAATTTTGGTGAAATTTCTTAAATATAGATAAAAACTTGCCCTATTCCCTAAATCCTTGGTTGCATATTTAGAGAAATCGTGAATGCTCTTAACGGCCAGTGAGTTAAGTAGCCTCTTCTTCGGTGGCCGCAAGGTCTAACGCGCTACTCGCAAAATTGACTTGACTGCTGATAAATGAAGATCGGGGCTCGATCCCAGTCGGGTGGACTGAAGGTTAATTTTCCTAAATAGTTTTCCACTCTCACTCCACAAAAAAAACGGGTGCAGTTCCTCTAAATTCAACCTTATTCATCCCTAAACACACTAGCGTAGTTAAATATATATATATATATATATATATTTGTATAATTCGAACTGTTAGTAACTCTAGTATAACTCGGTGATAAAAAAAATTAGAATTTGTAGCACTAAATATTCAGGCTAGATTTTAAAATTATCTGTTTAAAAAACAATAATCCTTTATACTGTCGCTTATTGCCGGTTACTAATTTTACATAATATTTTAAAACTGTTGTCAAATTTCAAGTTTTAATAAAGGTCGCTAAGAAAATTTAACTTAATGATTTTCAATTCTTTCTTCATGAAAAAGTGAGTATATTTTCTCTAAATTATACCCTCTTCACCTCTAATCTATTAAAATATAAATTAAAATAGTTCATACGTGTAGACCGGCGCTCACTATCCTTTAATGTTGCATCCAGCGTTGCGGAATTAATTGAGACTGTCGGTGACCTGGTGGTCTAGGGGTAAGGTGTCAGACTTCTGTGCTGGCGGCCGGGGTTCAATCCTCGGTCCCGGCACAGATTTAGCTGATTACCAAACCCTTCCTTCACCTCTGACAAGATATCTTGTGAATGTGGGGAATGCCAGGCCGCCACCGTGGTTCGGATTCCACGTTAAACTGTAGGTCCTCCATTTCATCTCACAATCACACTACCATTACACATTAGCGTAAGTGCGTATAACCCGAACGGGTAGTAAGACGCGGTGCTAATAATAATAATAATATAATTGAGACTGTTCAATTCATGATATCCTTTTATAAGGTTATCATTATATCACGTTATTTTCACCTACATTCTTACTTTAGCAAACCCCACAAAAATATGTCAAGTAGTGTGAGGTTAATCTGACGGGTTGGGGGAAAAAAATTATTTGAGTGTAAACAAGGACAAGCGTGTATTGAATAAACTATTCTCTCACTTAGCCCACTCTTAACTGGATGATATCAAAGTTTGTCGAGCAGTTGGTCCTCTCGTGTCGATCGCTTGGTTGTCTATCACTTTGTACTCCTATACCTGAGCTTGTCTAGCAGTTGGTCCAAGTCGTGTCGGCCACTTGACCCACCCAGCCTTCCAAATAATTGTTTTCATTTTGTCTACCGGTTGGTTGTCTATCACATGGTCCAGCTAGTGTCGATCACTTGGTCCATGTCATTTATGGGTGTCTAGCAGTTGGTCATTTTACAGATTTGTTCTCTCGTGTCGACCGCTTGGTTGTCTATCACTTTGTACTCCTATACTTGAGCTTGTCTAGCAGTTGGTCCAAGTCGTGTCGGCCACTTGACCCACCCAGCCTTCCAAATATTTTTTTATAGCTTGTCGAGCAGTTTGTTGTCTAGCAGTTTGTATGGTGCCACAAATAGACAGACAGATGGCAATGAAAAAACAACTTTTATGATTTCATAAAATCTTGAGCTCGATTTTTTTTTTTTTTGCGATCACAATATTTTCTCTCCGAGGTGTGGAGAAAAAGTAATACAAGGGATAGAAAAAAAAGGAAATAAACAAACATCTCAACCAATAAGATTCGCAATGTTCATTCGATTTATATGGCGAAAGCTTGCAGTCTTTGGGATATAATACCGCGTCGATAATTCGGACGCCAAAAAATCCGGATCTTCGATAAAAATAACCACAACAGTATCAATATCAAAGACATGGCTGCTAACAAACACACCTAAACCCTTGCTTTTAAAAAAACGAGACTTTTTTGTTAGATTTTTACCTAATTCCCTCAGGTTGTGATATTTAACAACAAAAACGTGTAACTTCCTTGTTTAAATAAAGTGAAAATGTCTCTACCATAACTATCCCGCATTTACTTTTTTTTATTGTTATAGGTACTGTATTTTCGAAAATCCGGACTGGGTCGATCCCCAATTAGTCTGAATTATCGAAGTTCTACTGTATTAATACCACCTTTTACTTTACTTAAATAATTACCTAAGCTTTGTAGAGAAGTATTTTGGTATAAAGGACCTTTAAGAAATGACTACCATATAAACAATGATACTATTTGACCATATTATTAGTTTTAGTATTGTCTCGTCTTGGCTTTTCTCGCTCAAAACCCGCGGTGACACTATGGCGCCGCTTATAGGTTAGGACAGGGATGGAAAAACTTTTCCGGACAGTGTGCTACTTAAGGACTAGCTGAATTCTGAACTATTATTAATATTATGAAATGT
Organism: Timema cristinae; assembly: GCA_039000515.1. Lineage (NCBI taxonomy): Eukaryota > Metazoa > Arthropoda > Insecta > Phasmatodea > Timematidae > Timema > Timema cristinae. The sequence continues at coordinate 10,003 of JBCFYV010001857.1, read as the reverse complement.
AATGTATGACAAATCCTAATGTAAATTTTCAATAATTTCCACATTCAAAGGACAATTTATCATATTGTCAAAGTGAGTGTTTTAAACAAGATTAATTTCATTGGGCCCTAACTTAAAGTAAAAACTTTATAAGCAACACCTTCAGTGGGGAAAGCCCATTAAATTGATATATATGTTAAAATCAAAAACTTTTATAAGGTCCTATTAGTTTGGGTTCACATGTTAGGCCTATAATATTTTTACGGCCAAGATATTTATGGTTGGTTCTTAATTTGTCTTTACAGCACACAGTGTACGTACGAGCCAAAACGATTTCTAAATGTTGACTTGACAGACAAAGTTAATTGTGGTATGAAAATGAATAACATGGCTGTCAAAATATTATTGACTTAGAAAAATTATACCGCGTTGGAAATTTTTTATTTACTGTATATTTTTTGCATGTCAGAGTGCCGACCAAAAAGTGTTCGCGCACCACAGATTTACCATCCCTGGGATAGGGTCATACATAGTGTAATACGTCAAGGAAAGATTACTCTTCTCTGGATTAGAATAACCTTGAAATAATGAGTACTCGCAGTATGCCATTGTGGGGGTATGACGTCAGAGTCTACAATGTATTCTTATGGAGAAAATGGAATTTAAAAAATTAATAAAGTCCATTTGTACTATTAAATAAATTATAAATCAACCATTTATGAAATCAGAATAGCTTTAACTTCACAAAAAATAAGAGGAAAGTTTTGTAAAATTGTACAACTCTTAGTAATCTTTGATAAAAAATCGTAAGCTTTGGCGGGAATTCAAATTAAAGAAACCTTAAAAACTAACGTTTAGGCAATATAAAGTGACAATTTATATTACCTAAACATTAGCTATTATTAGATATATTATTTACTAATATAATATTAGTTATATATATGTAATATATTTAAATATATAACTATATGTTAAATATATATATATATATATACCTATATTTTATATATACCAATATTATATATATAGGATAGATATACCTATATTATGTGTATAACATATATTTACTCATATTATGTATATATAATATATATATACATCATATAATAAATATTTTATGATATGATTGTATTTATATTATATAATTTTTTATGATAAAATGATATATATTATATAATTTTATATGATAAAATGAATGACAGGAAGATTTGGGTTGAGTTAGAATCCTAGTTGGGTGTAAAGAGGGTGGTTTTCCACTCTCTCCACGCAAATGCGGGTACACTTACTCTAAATTAATTTTTCTTCATCCCTAACTCATTACCCTAATTAGTACATTTGTGTATCCTTAACAGGTGGTAATGCTAAATATATTTTTGCTTATTAATTAAATCTAAAGATTTATTATATTATTTTGGTCCACTCATTATTCACAGAGTAGCTTAATTTGTTACGAAATATTTAGAAAACCAGTTAGAATTTTATGAAGCATCAAAGAAAAATAGCTCATAAAAAATTAAAAGATAAATGTAAAAATAACACATAAATAAATAAAATTAAGTTGCAGACCAATATTATCATAAAGTTAAGCTTTGAATTAAACAAAGCAAAAGCCAGTACACCTTCAAAATGGCGGCTAAACTTCTTTTTTATTTCTTGTTTGTTTGGATACTAGCACCGCCATAAGACGGAACGGCTAGCGAGTACTCTTCTAGGAATTCATCGAGGTTAAGCTACTATCACACGACACTTGCTTGTAGTAGATATATGTACACTAGCTAGTATAATAGAAACGGGACTAGAGTATTCACACGCTGCTAGTTTGGTACTAGGTTCTAGAGCAGATATTTATGGAACGTCGGAGATTAATTTTGGGTCAGCAACTGCATTAATTACTAATAAAGATATTGAAAATTATGAGAGAGAGCGTAGGAAAAAGAATATGGACACGGGACTGGTTGGGAAAGACGAAATAAAGCCCGTATCACACGACACTTGCTTGTACTAGAAATCAAGTGTGCTAGCTAGCGCCTATACTAGCTAGTACAATGAAAATGGGACTAGAGTATTCACACGCTGCTAGTTTGGTACTAGGTTGTAGTGCAAATATTTATCGAACTTCAGAGATTAATTTTGGGTCAGCAACTGCATTAATTACTAATAAAGATATTGAAAATTATTAGAGGGAACGTAGGAAAAAGAATATAGACACGGGACTGGTTGGGAATGAAGAAATAATGGTCGCAGGATGCTAAATATGATCCACTCGGGGTTAGGTAATATACATACGGGGTGACACAAACGTTTAGTAGCTCCCTAAATTAGTATTCATTTATTTACAATGTGGTCAGGGGTCCCTAAGCCCACGGGTGTCCAAGTACAGTATCCTTGATACACAAATGTTCTTTTTTAGGCCTACGCACACTTTATATTCTAAAAATAAAACCCGCCCAAGGTCGGCATGCTATCAAGTTTATTTAGATTAAAATTGGGTCTGGAACACAGTTTGTCGTTTTTAGATGACATGTTTTTAATTAAATATATTGTAATATTGTGGCAATTTGGTATTATATAAACAAGGATGCTTAAAATAATTTTCTGCCAACAACAAAATCACATCCGATGACCATGTTGGCGCCATTTCTACCATTTCTCTACACAAGTCTCAGCGCGCATTGATTGGTCGAATTACACAGACTAGTGTCGAAACTAGTACGAAAATAGCGCCTGTTCTATCCTCACAACTATTATGGTAGCCAGTACCAAGTGGCAGAACCAGTATACTTTTTCTGATTCACACGACGCTAGATGATGACGTGCTAGCTAGCACACTGGATTTCAAGTATGAGCTAGTGTCGTGTGATACGGGCTTTACTCTACTCTGGATAAATGAAGTGTACACTCTGGTGTGAATGTATAGTACCTCTTGCGCGATGTCTTGTCCAGTCTCGTTGGCTCGGTCGTCTTTATTTTACGTGCTTCTTAACATTAGTCTAATTTCATTTTTAAGGTATGTACAAGAAAGGGAAAGTTAATAGAAAATAAACCCAAATTTACATGGAAAGTAAGTGGTACACCATTAAAAAAAACTCAGTTCACACGATCTAAATTCTAACCCCGATCTCCCTGTCATTTGTAGTCTAGTCTACTGCGAGAGTAGCGCGTTAGACCATGCTTCCACCGAAGGGGTGATTTATTTTATTTTAATTAATTTAAATGCATGCCGTTTTCATCATTTTAAACGATGAATATACATAATTGACAAAATATGTGAAAAGGCCGCATCGAACATCTGGGCGAATGGATTAAATATTGATCCAGTTGATTAGTTCAGTTTAATTTTCTATTTAAGGTAATCACAACAGTTCTTGAATATCTGTCGTAGATTTACTGGAATTGGCGACCTTGGTGGTCTTGGGGTAAAGTGCTTACCACAGGATCCGATGTTCGTGAATTCAAACACAGCCGGGGTTGACGGAATTTTTCTTGAGTGATAAAAATCCGTAGCACAACTTCTTTTGGAGGGGAATTAAAACCTTCGGTCTCATGTCAAATGTGGTATGTAAAAAAAAACCTGGAAGGTATTTAATAATATCTTTCCAGGCAATTGATAGGTCCTTTCGCTCTCGTTCATAGAAATTATCGTGTTCTGATATAATCAGTCTTGTTCAGAAAGTGCACGTTAAATAGGTACCTCAAATAAATAAAATAAATAAAAAACATTGGCATCTGATTAGGAATTTTTTAAATAAAGAAAAAGAAAGTCTTGTTCAAATTTGGCGATGCTATGTTGAGATACTTTATTTAACCTTCGTCTACGAGCTGTAAGGTAGCAAGCCTACCTTTCATTATTCCACTATGGTATAGCTTATAAGATAGAGTCATAGTGTAATTCATGACGGTAAGATTTATATATTCGTCTAACCTGTAAGATAGCAATCTTACCCTTCAATATTCCACTATGGTATACTTTATAAAATAGGGTCATGAAAGTAGGTTTGCTATCTTACAGGTTAGACGAATACAGCAATCTTATCTTTCACTATTCCACTTTGGTATAACTTATAAGATAGTGTCATAGTGTAATCCGCTAAGGTAAGACTGCTTCCTTTCAGGTTATTTGGAGTGTTCATATATCTACTGAGCCGATATTTTATTAATTTTGGCTTGAAAAATGTAATTTTGCTATAAAATTTGCAAAAAACAAAACAAACAACACCTTAACCATTGTTCCTTACCACGGCATCTTTAAAAATAACCATACTTATGATGTACTGCTTGTTTCAATATAATTAATTTCAAAATGTATTGAAGGACCAACAATAACAATATTAATAATTTAAGAATAAATAAAAATATAAAACACATAAGTTGACCATGGTAGTGGTGGTGATTTCATCTACTCCGGAGGTTCACAAACTGTGGTTCGCGAACCCCTGGGGGCTCTCGAAATCTTTCAAGGGGTTCGCCAAAATATTTCTGTAATGGTGGATTTGAATCATTAAAAACTGTTATGAACAGTTAAAACCTCTCACTTCAGGGGTCAAATATCAACGTTTATAATGTGCAAGACAGTATTGAATCGTCAATAAAAAAAATAGTTTTGGGAAACGTGTTTAATTAGCAATCAAACGGAGTGCTTTGATACCCTTCACGACTTCATGGTAGAAAATCAGCTTTCTTTGAGCGAACACGTAAAGAACATAGTTATAAACACTTGAAAGGACTTGGAAAAACCTCCAGAGAATGTTTGCCAGCCATAATAACAATAGGAGTCACAATCCTCTGGAAGAGACAGCAGTTTTGGAACTCTCCACATTAAGCGTGAGTGAAAAATAGCAGCTCCTTAAAACTTCCATTGATTTTGAATTAAAGGAAAGCTATATATCTTTGTCATTAATTGGCTTCTGGTTAAGTTTAAAGGAGGAGTTCCTAGTGTAAGCTAATAAAGATATTACAGGTTTGTTACCATTTTCTTCTACGTATTTGAGCGAGAAATATTTTTCTTCATATACCTATTTAAAATAAATAAATACAGAAATAGGCTCAGTACTGAAAGTGCTTTAAGACTTTATTTATCGTCAGTGGTTCCTGGATTTAAAGCTCTGTTCCATCCAAAGCAAGCACACCCTTCTCACTGTCACGTGAAGAGGTGAGTAGCTTTTAAAACTTGTAAACAATTTTGAAACTTAGATTGGCGTGAGATTTTGTGATTAAAGGAGGCTATTTCAGATGTAAAAGCAGCAATTTCCAGTATCACTTTAAATAACATGAAATGTGATAGTATTGTGACAGTAAATATAAGACAATTTTACTATAGTACTTTGCTTATTTAATTTCAGTTTTAATTTTTTTAAATAAATGTACAGTAGTCCCATGGCTTCTTTGGTGCTGACTGACAGCTCACAGCTGACAGCTAAAAGCTTTGAAAAGATACCAGACCAAATTACGTGTCCCTACGCCGAACCATATGATCAGCAAAAACATGTGTTTAGCAGCTGTCACGTCTGACAGTCAAAATGTAGGTATATACCTAAATGTTGACTGTCAGAAGTATGCTGTGAGCTGTCAGTCAGCACCAAAGAAGCCATGGGGCTACTGTATAATTATTTGAACTTGTACTTAAGTAGTTTCAATATTATTCCATTATATTTGGTTGGGTATGCCAAAGTAACTACAAGAGCTATAGCAGGTTAATTTAAAGGTATTAAACATTTTGATTACAATTAATAACTAAATTTCATAAAATTAAGTATAAAATTAAATGTGTGGCTATGGATATCTACCATGGGGTTCGTGCAGCTCAGATGTTTGTGAAAGCGGTTCGCGAGTCGAGAAAATTTGGGAACCGCTGATCTACGCCAAAGCCTCTTGTTTTCCCCCTAGCGGGGTCAGTTTAGTGGCGTCATATGGTGACGTCATCGTCCTAAAATACAGCAGAATGCGTAGCCTGGCAGATCAATAAGCTTGAGTACAATCGCGTTCATAGATACTGGTTTATGTCTCCACAGGAGAATGTCCGCTTATGAATAGGACTGGTTTATGTGTCCACAGGACAATGTCCGCTTATGAATAGGACTGGTTTATGTGTCCACAGGACAATGTCCGCTTATGAATAGGACTGGTTTATGTGTCCACAGGACAATGTCCGCTTATGAATAGGACTGGTTTATGTGTCCACAGGACAATGTTCGCTTATGAATAGGACTGGTTTATGTGTCCACAGGACAATGTTCGCTTATGAATAGGATTATCAACATTCTAGGATTTTTTTAAAATAAAAAGCCCACGTACTACTACCATCATTGATTGAAAATAGGTTTTTTTGCATCATCTACATATGAGTTGCCTATTTACAAAAGCAGCTATATCCAAAAATTTAAAAAAATGAGATATTGGTATCTCTGGATTCTTTAGCTCATTGCCTACGAGTTCAACCTTTTAAACTGTAGCAAAAATAGTTATGAACAGTATAAAATCAAGGTATAAAAGTGGGTCAAGTAGCAAAAGAAGTTAAATCCCCACTGTTTACTGTTGCAAATGAGGTTATATCCACCAGTCACATTTACAATTGCAAAAGCAAATAAATCCTTATGTCAAAATATCAACCTTATACTTCAAATTGCAAAAGCAGCTAAATTTTTTGTGGTACCAATAATAACCATTTTTATTGATAATCTATCTACAATTAAAATTATTTTACTTTAAAATACAATTATATGAGGTTTAAAAATAATTATGAAAGTGGGTACAAGAAAGTAATATGTTGTTTACACTGGAGAACAGCTGTTATTTTAACAACAGATCGAAATTAATTTGTGTATTACTTTACAGCCTTATCGTAGGTAATTTCTTCAAAAATAATGGATCAAGACCTTAATGACATATCTGAGGAAGAATGCATTGTTGAAACTTCTCCTAACAAGTCGAGGAAGAAGAAAAAACGTCCAGAAACATGGAAAAGGAACATTGAGAAGAAGGCCTGGTGTGTGAACAAACCTCATATGGTTGTCATTGTACTTTTACTTTGAGCACTTTAATAAATAGTATAGTATGTAATTCACTATTATTTTTTCCAGACACCGTCCAAAAGGATTTCCAAAGATGCCCACATGCGATCACAGAGGTAATAGTAGATATAAGTGCAGCCAGCTTTCTATGCAAGACATCAGAAAAATCTACTTTAAATATTACAAGGATGCAGACCTACAATCTAAAAATAACTTTATTTTACAACATGTTTCAGTTTCATCAGCAAAACGGAGTCGCCTTCCCGAAAGTAGTAACTCCAGAAGGAAGGTGAGTCCCACTTTCTTTTTACCCAAGCAAAGACAAGATAATAAGGAAAATGTTAAAGTATGCCGATCTGCATTTTTAACAATTCTTCAAGAGAGCCGCAATCGTATTCATAATCTCTGCCACAAATACCTTGAATTAGGGATCACTCCTCCTGAAACCCGTGGAGGTCCTCGGAAGCAAGTAATCTATGAAAAGAAAAGGGATGCTGTCAAAGAATTTATTAAGACATTCAAACCAATACAAAAGCACTACTCAAGGGGAAGAAAACAAAATACTATACAGGAGTACTTACCAAGCGAACTTAGTGTAAATAAAATGTGGAAAATGTACATGGAAGCAAATCCCTCAGAAGATCTACAGGTCCAGTATGAGTTCTTTCGAAATACTATCAATGAAAACTTCAATATTGGATTTGATGCGCCTTACACTGACAAATGTTCAACATGCACAAGGCTTGAGTACCAAATAGCTAACGAGAATGACAAAAATAAAAAAGAAGATTTGAACATAGAGTTCAAAGGCCACAAAATTTGTGCTGAAAGGTTTTATGAAATACTGCGAAAAAAGAACGATGATGAACTGGTAATAAGCTATGACTGCCAGAAGAATCTTGTACTCCCTAAAATACCAGACCAAGCCGCTTATTACAAACGTCAACTATACCTTTACAATTTTACTATATGTGAAGGAGTATCAACATCTCCCCAAAACAAGACCAACACGTTTGCCTACCTTTGGACTGAAAACAAGTTTGCCAAAGGATCCAACCAGATATCCTCAGCTGTTCATCACAGGCTCACACAATGTGAACTGGATGGAGTTACCACAGTCAACTTTTCTCTGATGGCTGTGGTGGCCAAAATAAGAAAAAAAACCATGATTGCAATGTTGTCACGATGGTTATTACTGGAAGCTCCTAATAGTGTAAAGAAAATCATCTTGTACTTTCCTATCGTGGGCCACTCATTCATTCCGCCGGATAGAGTGTTTGGCAAACTGGAACGATAGTTTCGAGCAAAGAGTGTTATTGACAACCCAAATGGGTATATCGAAGTGATTGCAGAACACTGTACTATAGAACATCTTGGAGAAGGTTGCCCTGTTCAGGACTGGAAATTATGTGGAGATGAAGTTTTGAAACAACCGGGTCAATGGCACTTTCAATTCCAGAAATCAAAGAAGATTGTTTTTTCAAGGTCAAAAACTAGGAAACTTGTGATGGTTCAAGGAGAACCATTTTTTGGGTTTGAATGTGATGAACCAAAATCCCTGGTCAAGAAGGGTAAAACATTCTCAAATGCAAGGATTCCAGAAGTTACAAGAGGTGTCCCAATCAAGCTTGCTAAAGTAAATGATGTGCGCTCTTTGCTAGTTCTACACTATGGAGAACAGTGGCAAGACGATCCCAAACTCAACTTTTACACCGAGGTTTTTCTTCAACTGGATTCACTACAGCCTGATGAAGGAACTGATGAGGAAGATATCCTGCATGATTTGGAAATTAACCTTGAAGATGACCATGAAGTTGTTGCATAAACATTTTTATTTAATGTTATATTAAAAAATGTTCAAAATCTTACTTTTAATTGAACAAAAAAAACTTTTATGAAACTTTTTTTGTTAATCATGTTTTCCTCTGTATGTTGTTTTATTTTCATTTGAATCCGACATAAAGTTAAAGAGTATAAGGTGTATTTTTTAAATAAGTAACTAAATGTCCAAAAACTGATTCTGAAGATTTAACTGTTTTTGCATCAGTGTAGAAAATATAAATGGTGGTACCTCCAGTTACAAAATCAGCTTTATCCTTTGTCCAGTTGCAAAACCAGTTAAGTGCATTTAATTTTATTTAATAAAAATTGGAATTTTTATGCCATATTATACACATTTTGTAAAATAAAAAAATGAATTTTTCTTTATTTTTTAAGAAACGAATCGTATTGATAGCTTAAATGAAAAACATTTTAAAAGTTTTTTGGCTCTAGCCAAAAATAATTTCAAGTGGATTTAACTACTTTCGCCAATGGGCGACTCATATGTTTTATTTGATTTATTAATTTAAAAGTTCATTAAAAAGTAATCAAAAGCTTCCATTAATACTTATGGATTAATGTATAGTTTATTTTATTTTCATTAATAACTTTATTTTTTTAGCGCCGCGTCTTACTACCCGTTCGTGTTATACGCTTATGTACTAATTACGCCAATGGTTTTAAAGATTAGGAAGGTTATATTTAGAGGAAGGTTATCCGCATTTGCGTGGAGTGAACGTGAAAAACCATTTTGTAAAAAAAAATTGCTCAGTACATCCGACCTAGATTCGAACCTCGATCTCCCTGTCATCGGCAGTGAGAAACGTGTTAGACCACGTGGCCACCAAAGCGGGTCATTAATAACTAAACGGAATAAGATTTATATATACTATTGTAATTGGTTTTTCCCGCCGTTGTGAAAACATGGGTTTCCGGTTTGCAAATAACGGAGACTCCTAGGGAAATTAGACTGTAAATACAGTAGGTAGGCCTAACTTTTTACGGTCGGTACTTATTCGAGTAAGGACCGCAACAAACTATTTATTCATCCACCCTGTACCTCAGTGGAAAGGCGAAGGCTGCTGGTTCTAATTTAGATTTTTACTCCAAGATCTTTAATTAATTATTTAAAACGTAGTGGTGCTACTGGCGAGTATCTATGGCGGTATTTAATAGCGCACAAAAAATTCAAAAGT
>JBCFYV010001856.1:0-37982 GCA_039000515.1 Timema cristinae | reverse complement strand
AACGTGCAGTGTTACCAAAGTGGCAACTTTGTTACGTCATAGATACTGACGTCATCATCCGTAACCTAATCCTTGTCTCGACATGATAGCTCGCCAAACCATTTCTAGGTTTGCGTAATAGATTTTGAAATAATCGGTGCTTTGACATTTTAAGTAGTAAAGGGGAATCCGGAAAAGCACTCAGTCATGGACAAGATTTCAATGTGAGAAAAACCCATGTACGCTTGATAGGGTCTGAGACTAGAACCCCTTTTCTCAACTATGTACTCTTGAACACTCACACCCTTTACTCAATTGATCTTACTTTTGCTCAGTTTGTACACATTTTCACCTGAACATACACCCTTTTTGGCTGAATTGTCTTTCTTCATTTATTTGCTACGAACCGCTTTGGCTCAACTATTTTTTTATTTTCGTCATTGCGTACCCTCTGTGCTCAATTGTGTATATCTTTTTTAACTAAACTTTTTGCTCAATTTGGTTCCCCTTTTGTTCGATACACACTTCTAACCAAATTCAAATGCTACTAGGTCCTCTAAGGGACTCAAACAAAAATCAAACAGACCAAAAATAGGGAAATATTGGCAGGATTAAAACATGGTCTATAAGTTCTGGATTAGGTCACTGTGGAAAAGCCCACAAACTTATTCTTGTCTCAACATGTCGTGCCAACAAGCTGGTGCCAGGTTTGAGTCCCAAAATGTTATTTTACACCACCAGGATTGTAACAGTTTGGATTGCAACCTAAGTTCAATAACCTGACTATGACGTCACTGAGGAATGCCCCGAGGAAAAGGCCATGGGGTCAAGTTCAGTGGGAGTGTGAGGAAAACCATCTCGTGAGATACAGATGACCTAGTGAAAGGTGTATTATAGTGTATATTTATGTTATTAATTTTATATTTCAACTAAACAATGTACTAAACTTTTAAAATAGTCATTTTCCAACTATGTGATGATTTTTTTTATTTCTCAGTCAGTATAGATTTTACTGAATAGTGACTATATAACAAATTGCACCTTTGATATAAAATATATACATACCGAAGAACTGTCATTCTTCCACTTGTGGAGTCTACCTAGGATGCCCGAGGTTACTGACAGCTCCCCCTCGGAGGGCGGCTGTAAAACACAAAGGCTAAGATTCAGGATATTGCTAGATAGGGGTAATACTTATCTTGTACTCTTTCATCTTATAAGGATGGATATGTAGCCACCTCCTTGGTGAATAAACTAAAATAGAAATATATGTTTATAATTAGAGATATTTAACGTGGTTAAAATTATAGAGATATTTTTATTATTTTATACAATATATTTTAACCACAAATATATAAAATAAAGTAATGGTATAAAATTAATTATAGATGAAATGTGAATCTTGGGGATTAATGGATATTATTCCGGAAATAAGCTGTATCACTACTACAATAAATATATTAAAAATGACACCTGGACATGGAGATCAAACACGGAACCTTTGGCTTACTACACCAATGCTCAACCAGTGAATTGTCCAGGGATCCCTCTACTCAGGATCATTCTTCACTCATGTGTTGAGGCAGTTTCTGTGATGGACGTCTATATACATCATCAGCTGCTCAGAGCCACTATTGATATCACAGCCACTGGCAACTCGTTTGTCACTTTATGCTACCAAGAGCACAAATATTTTAGACATTCCAAGAGAGTCAAGATGGAAGAAAGCAACGCCTTGTCCCCCGTAAAGGTGTAATTTTTCAATGTATTTTATTATAATCTAGATAAGGCTAGTTTCCGTAACTATAATGATTCATCCCCCTTGCTTTGCCTTTCATTTATACTTAATCAAGTAATTCATAACGTCACTGGTCTAACACCTTCTATAAGTCAGAGACTTTTCAAAGTAGAAACTCAACTGCCATGTCAGGATTTGGCATCCACTTCTCTGAGAGAACAAATACCTCTCGCAAGTCTCCTCTAGCTGGTCATAGTTGTGTTCTTCAAGCGTAGCGCCGCATATTACGTGCGCAGTAGGCAGTTTAGGGACTAGCGACCCAATTCCTGCCATCGATCCCTTTCAACACTGGACAACTGAGATTACACCCTCCTCCTCCTTGCATAGACTTCCATCAGAGGGAGGATTAGGCTCCTCCTTCCACACGTGCAAAGGAGGCCATGCACCTAGCCTTAGGACTAACTCCGAGGAGCTTTCAGCCTAAAATTGCCCAGTGAGGATCATCATGTGGAGATGGCCTGACCAGTCTCTCGGAAGATACCTACAGCTTAGTGGGTGGTAAGTATGGGAGTCCTCCACCCCCTATTCACCTCAACACAGATGTTTATACTGAGATTTAGCCATCCTTTGGGTAGAACCTCCAGATGTTACTCGGGGGCCATCAAGAAGAAATACACTGCCAGGATTACCGGACGAGGAACTTTCCAGGCTGAACTTGCCCTGTCTGATTCAGGGCTGTCACCGTGAGGGCAAGCACATATCATAGAATATGAGCTTCTAACCCCAACCCAGTGCTACCCCTGATATATAGCTATACTGTATAGCGTTATTTAATTCCATCTTGATTTTCGTATAATGCACCATGTATTTGTACTATCTACAGTATAAAGCTACAACTGGTGGCTGTGATATCAATTATATATCTTAATAGTTGATGGTATTCACACGTCCATTAGAAATTCTGTCTCAAAATATGAGTGAAGAATGACTCTGAGGATGATATGGTTCCTAGATTACTCAGCGGTAGAGGCTTGGTGGACTTTTTCAAAAGTCCCGGATTCGAATCACATGCAAATATGTAATTTTTTCAATATATTCGATTATAGCCGCGATATGGCTCATTTCCGTAACTATAATTATTAATCCCCAAGATTAGCCTTTCTTATATACTTAGTTATATAGCGTTGCTTTCTATCTTGATTCACTTGATGGGTACAATGTGTTTTTACTTTTGGAAGAATAAACGCTCAACCTTGTTGTCAGTGGCTGTGATTTAAATTATAGATCTTAGTAACTGATGATATTAATATTTGTAATAATATCTCCTCTACTGGCTTAACAATGCGAACCATCCCCCCCCCCCCCTCTCGCCCATACCACGAGAAAGCAGCAAGTTACATCGGTAAAATACATGTACACACGGCCACCCCTTCACCAAGATAAAAAAAAAACTCGTATTGCTGTTTTATAATAGCAACCATAGTTTTACCTGTTTGTGACTGCCGCAAACAACCGTCAGTAACGATAACGAGTACGTATGGTTCTTTGTTCAATATGTTACGTGGGTAGTGAAAATTGAGAGGCGAAAAGGTTTTTGTTGCGTAGTCTTGAAATTAACATGTTTGAAAAAGAGAAACTATCAAGATGAAAGTCCCTAAAAACAAAAACAAATCAAGACTCATAAAGAGAATTAAAATGTTTTTCAAAGTTTATTCATATTCTGAGAATGAAGATACAATTGAGGGAGTTCTAAAAGATGATGAGATTTCAATCAATGAGAAAGGACCAGGTTCAATCCCACAAATTTCAAAAATCGTTAGTAAATAAATATTTCAGGCTATGATTAATTATTAGGTCAAAAGCATTATACAGTCTTATATTTTTTAAATATTAATTGAGAGTGACCTTCAATAACTGTCAGAAGCGAGTTTAACATCAGGAAATAAAATGTTGGTCTAACTTTATGCAGTTCTCCAGTTACTAACTGAGCATCATTTTTATAGGATAAAAACGGAAATAAATCGTGCTGATGTTTTAATGGTGGTCACTTTTACTGCTATAAATACCAAAATTATACATCTCAGTTGGATCTTTAAAATGAATTTTTTTTGTAAATTTAATTAATATTTAGAATTCTGTAAAGTTTATAAAAAATGTATGGTGTTTATAACATTAAAGTTATTGACGCGTAATTGACATTTGGGGAAAATTTTAATATTATACTTTCATGGGAAGTGAATAAGATTCATAACTGTGTGACTGTGTCACAGATTGAGTTTGGAGATCAAAGTGGTGCATTGGATGTGTAAGACTAAATTCAAACAGAGGAGGATTCAGAGGAAACAGGATGGTCATAATTGAAAGCTGATTAAACAATGTTTGGATTTGTATTGAAGGAAGAACACCTTACAATGATATTATCAAATGATTTCGGAGAAATGATAACTCGCATTACTGATGATCTTCACCAAATACATGTTAAATGAGGTCCTTTGCAAGTCATGGATAAGAATTTTCCGGTTACTGCTAGAACTAGAAGATTTACACTTGCTAGCTATGAAAGAAGAATGCACAACGGAGATAAATTCAGAGGGAGTGGTTAATTGACTCCGTTTCTAAAAATTGGCCTATTTGGTGTTTGATGTAAGCTTTTCATTAGTGAAAACATATCCATTTATTCAACATGTGGGTTTTCAGATTGGAGAAATATGTCTAGTTTCTTATCGTGTCATGAGACATCATCAAACTACATGAAACATGTCCAGTCTTGGTGTGATTTTTTTCAAAGTAAACGCTTATTTTAAACTTCTTACAACTAAAATCAATCAAAGATTATTTCACGCGTAAACTTAACACTGGAGAGAATTTAAGAAAGTTGCTTTGCATAGTAATACAGTTCCTTGGTTGACAAGGACTGTAACTTCCTAGTAAAATTGATGCGCTTTTCTAAAATTATAATGAAAAATGTAAGAAGTTTATGGAATACATTGCTAAATTATTGTTTCAACATTTACAAATATTACCTCCCTAAGAAGCCTACGTTCACTATTTGGGAAAAACCAATAAAATGAGTTAATTTTTCTTATTTAAACACGGATTCAATATCATAAATTGAATGAATTGCCAAATATAATTTATTACTCCATTATATTTGACCCCCCATTTCAACCAAATAAAACCTAAATAAAAAATGATAAAACCGGTTTGGTATAACTGTGGAAGTTATTGTTAAAATTCTAAAGGAATTACTTTACGTTTTATAATATATTCAATGTTTATGTCACAAAGCTTCTCTTCTCCTCTCCTCTCTTCTCCTATGCCCTTTCTTCTTATCTTTTCTCTTCTTTTCTATTATTTTCTATTATTCTCTTTTCTCCTCTTTTCTCCCATCTTCTCCTCTACTCTTCTCCATTTTTACATTATTTGTCGTATCTTCTCATCTCTTTTCCTTTCCTCTTTTCTCCCCTCTTCTCCTCTTTACTAATATTTTCTCCTATCTTTTCCTATTTTCTCTTCTCCTCTCTTTTCCTCTCCTTTCTTCTTTTACTTTCTCATCTTTTCTCTTTTATACTCTTCTCTCTTTTTCTCTCCTTTCTTCTCTTACTTTCTCATCTTCTCTCTTTTATACTATTCTCCTCTCTCCTCCTCTCCTCTACCTACCAACACGTGACCTTGAAAGAAAGGATGAGCGGATGATTGTGATTATTTCACCCCTTAGTCACACTATCGTACCAATGCTTTCTAGTGATGAGATATATAATTAATTTTACTTTTCTACATTTTGCTAGCGTGGTCTTAGGGTATAACCATCCAAACTTTTATTTTTATTTTGAACCAACATATCTTGTTTCAATCATTTGCTTTATCTAAGCTTACATCACCAGTATTATTCACTCTTAAAGGTGAGGATTTAGGGGACGCGAGAAAAAGAACTTTTTATAGTAAAACAGTTTTTTGGTCTAAATGAATCAAATATTGCTCCAGGAGATATATAAAGTTTAATTTTATTCACATGGTGATATCAACATTTGTTGAATATCTGTCAAGGGTGTCCTGGAATTTAATGATGACTTTTTCTCTTCATTTAAAAAAAGTTTCTCATTTAATGCTGCTATGCTCATGACATATATTCAACAACTGTCATGGCCGGTTCTAGGGGCTGGGGGAGGCCGGGTAGGTAGTTGCCTAGGGTGGCGAATTCCGAAACGCGACAAAAATGAGATGATATAATTTTTGTTTTTAATTTATGTACTACCCATTGGGTACTTTATATTGTAAAGAGTTTAGATCTGTTCAATTTCTTATTGTAAGTTTTTATTTGCTAAAAGTTTGTTGTTGAAAAATTAATCAAAAAATAACTTGATTATTAGCACCGCGTCTTACTACCCATTCGGGTTATACGCACTACGCTAATATGTAATGATAGGGTGATTGTGAGATGAAATGAAGGACCTACAGTTTAACGTGGAATCCGAACCACGGCGGAGACCTGGCATTCCCCACATTCACAAGAAGTCTTGTCAGAGGTGAAGGAAGGGTTTGGTAATCAGATAAATCTGTGCCGTGACCGAGGATTGAACCCCGGCCGCCAGCATAGAAGTCTGACACCTTACCCCTAGACCACCAGGTCACCAACAAAAAAAATAACTTAAAATCCCTTGAATTCTTCTCTTCCATTTGTTTTCGGAACTAATCAAAAGAAAGTAAAGTGGTGATGTGAGGAGCTGGCGACACAAGTTAACCTGCACAATTATTGTTTGACCTGTACTGGCAATAACAACCTGGACGAACAGTAGATACAACAATTTATTTTTCTTACTTTTGGATGTAATTTTTATTTTTGTGTAATTATTTACCTATTAGCAATAATATTTTTCTTAACTAAACACATTAAGTTTTTTATGGTTTGAGAGGAGAGGGTGGCATTTCCGTCCATTGCCAAGGTGGCTAAAGTCGCGAGTCAACTCTTACAACTTTTTATATCACCGTGTGAAGAAAATTAAACTCTAGGTTTGTATTGGAGCAATATTTGTTATTTTGTTGACCAACAAAAAGTTTTGCTTTAAAAACTGATAATTTGATCATCCTTAACGACATTGCTTGCCTAGAGATTTCGAAGCTATTTTGCGAAGCAGATTGTATCTTAACTTGACACAACTAAGCAATCTAAGTACTATCATACTTAGATACCAGTGGAAGGAATAGAAAGAAAGGGAAGATAATGAGCAGCTCACCCTGAGAGGCATCTTGTTAACATGCTGATAACACTTTCCCTCTTCGTCTGAGTTGTTTACAGAGTCACTATTTTATTTGAGTCTTGAAAACATTGACTTGATTTTTAAATTTACCTTTTTCTTGTTTCCTTTCTTGAAATACATTCGCTACCAAGGACGTGTTTAATCTACATCCTGGCAGGAAGACTCCTACAGGAAATTTTGGTGAATAAGCCAAGTAGCCTGAGTTGTATAGAATTGTTTTGTAAAAAAATATGCTCACAAAAAAACTACTTCAATATAAAAATATTCAACATTTTGTGAAATTTTATGACTATTTTTAGAGTTATTTAATATTTTATTGTTTTCGTTTCAATGTTATATCTTTGAAATTCGGTGAATAAAGCACAAATTCGCTAACTTGGGAAAGTCTATCTTGACCTTCCATCACGTCACAGGTGAGCAGCTTCTTTAAAAAAGTGTTAACCATTTCGGTGGCAGAATTGTATAAGACTCTGAGACGTCACTCTAACAATGAATCCTGACTGACGATTACGGGGAGATCGAGGTTTGAATCTCGGTCAGATGTACAGAGAGTTTTCCCAAAATGGTTTTACATTCTCCCTCCACGTAAATACGGTTAAACTTTCTCTAAAATATAACTTTTCTTGCCCCTATAGCTATCAGCGTAGTTAGTACATAAGTGTATAACCCAAACGTTTCGTGAAAGATGGTGTTAATATATATATATATCAACCGCGTGAATATAGTTAGGTCTAGGTGGCAAGGTTTTGGGCCCCTGTGCTGGTGGTCCAGGATTCAATCCTCGGTCCTGGCACAGATTTATATGATTGCCAAATCCTTCCTTCACCTCTGACAATACGTGTATTAATCACAACTTGTGAATGTGTGGAGTGCCAGACCTCCACCGTGGTTTGGATCCCACACTAAACTGTAATTCTTCCATTTCTTCTCACAATCACCCTACCATTACACATTAGCGTAAGTGCATATAACCCGAACGGGTAGTAAGACGCGGTGCTAGTAATAATAATAATAATAATAATAATAATAATAATAATAATAATAATATAGTTATTAGCTTCCTCGTATGGCTACACGTGGATGGTAGATATATTAATAACAATAAGATAGTAATTACTTTTTCAGACTAACAGATCCCTAATTAGATATTTCGTTTATCTCTGGAAGTCGTACTTATCGCCACTTAATGCCGAAATCATGATCTGACCTTTTTTATATTTAATTTAAAGCCAGTATAATAAATAAATCTCATCTATTCATACATCGATGAATTAGTTTGTAATATTTTGATAAAAATATTGAGTACCTAATATATAAAGATTTGTTTTAATGACTATTGGCAGGAAATTGAAGAGTACGGTGTACCACATAGACTTGTTTAATCTTTGATCTTAAAATAGGGCCATTTACTGTGAACTCGTAAGATTTGTGAAAATAAATAATATCTATTGTTGCTGAAACACTCTACGAAAGGGCATAAGTTAAATAATATACTTTACATCAAGATTAACCTTAATATTAAGAAAAGAAGAACATATGTCCGTAAAGAGCATGAGGATTAGTTTTATATTTCAAATAGTTCAGATATGATCAAAATTACAAATTTATGTTTCTATAAAAAGCCCTTGGAGTCATTTCCATGGGAAAACGAGAGTTGCCATTTTGATTGTAATGTTAGACAATGACTGGATACAAAATTTTATAAAAACCTTAGAGCAAATTCTGAGAAAATCAATAATGATTACTTGTTGCCCTTAAGTAAACTAGCCTTAATGTTAGGGTTGGATATCTTATTCCAAAATATCCTCGGGGGATTCTTATTAAAGCATTAAATATCAAATATTAGCCTGACTGGTAAAACGGTTTTGGCTCTAGAGCTAGATAAAAACATAAAGACAAACAGCTGGTATCATGAAGACCATTTTCCAGTTTCAGGTGGTCATGAAACGTCAACACTTAACCGTATATCAGGTTTGATTTTTCTGACAATCCCAATACTTCTCTCTTTAAGGTGTCGAGACAAAGTAAAAAGACAAGAAAACACCTCACGTTTGTTTGCTCTGAAATGATAGCAGGGAACAGAGTCACTCAATCGTATTTATCCAACAAGTGTTTTATTTGATTGTACTAATAGTTTGTGTAATCCGACTCTACTTTTAGAATATTGTGTTATGCTAGTCTGTGTTGTAGGCTATAATATGAATATAAATAAAACAGGAAATATAATTAAATATACATTTAATTTCTATACTTGCAATTACCAATTGTGTGAAATCAATTTAATTAAAGTATAGAACTAGGCTATAGTTCTAAATAACTACATTGTGCAATACAAAATGAGGTAAAATCAAATTATAGTGGTATAAAAATAACATTATTTATATATTAATAAAATGATGAAATGTTACCAGTTCTAAACTGCTTACACATTAAAAATGATGTTCTTTAACGTGTTTTAAATACTTTATTTTGTACACCTCAGATTAATGTATATTCATACCCAATTTCAGCCCCATACAATAAAAACTGTACATTAACAATGGCATGCAAAAAGCATAAATATCAAGTTTAAACCCTTATAATAATGTCATAAGCTATAAGATTTCAAATCGTGTAGACACTATTTAAGTTATAACTACACGTTTGTTAAAATTTTGAAACAAACCTATATTATCAAATGGCCTTATATATCTACTTAAAATCCAATCAGATTTCCCATGTCATGTTCCATTGGTTGAGCTTGAGTTATCTGGAATCAAATGGGACTTAACATACACTCAGTCAATCTTTTAACTAGAGTTATCTATAATACCATGAGACTTTGCATTATATGTACCAATAAATGAACTAGATATTAGCTACGTACCTAAAATACAATTGGATATAGTATGCAATATATCAATAAACACATGATGGCCTCCTGTTCTCCAATCAGCCAGTGTATAACTAACTAAAGGAGAGTAACCTATTCTCTCAATTATATCAATACGCAATGCATCAGTAACTAATGTACAGTATAGTTACCTGGTCCCCCATACCAGTGATGATAGGCCTGTTCCAATAAGCAGCCAGTCTGGCCACGGGCTCCAGTGCAAAAGCACATGCAGGACCAATGAATGCTATCACCTTGTCGTTAAAATGCATATCTGCCGCTAGACCTGGAGCTCGCCTCCCAGAGCATGACGGGTAGCTGAAAGTATATATGGTCACCATGAACAGCTAACAATATCAGTTAATTTATTGTTAGTTCCATAAAGCACCTTGAATCATTTAACACTAATCTTATTCTATGAACAACCCTTAATTTAGTAAAAGAAAAGGTATGAAATAGTATGTTGTAAATACACCTTTAATACATTAAAGATATTATAAATTACCATACTCACAACAACAACAACAAATTAATTGTAGTGATCTATAGCTGCCATTGCTATGAATCTGCTAGTACATCAAAACTTCAGCTAATATGTTAGATTTTGTATAGTTAGACCGAAGAATGAAATAGAAAGCAATAATATCACTAGATACAGTTGGTATTAAGAGCAAAGTTCAGTGACTACTTCCACATAAATGAAGAAATAAAAAGTCAGACCGTAAACATCAAGGCAATACCATGTGTGACCATAGGTAGTGATCACAGGTTTTTGGTGGCAGACATAAAGAATGGGAATATAGGATTAATGTAGTAAGAAGAGAAATAAGAATAAATGTGTGGAGGCTGTAAATTGAAGAGGAAATAAAGCTGTAGTTATGAAAGGAAATAAGATTAATACCCAAGGATGAGCTGCAATGTGAAAAGGTAGAATGGAAAAGGTTTAAGAACAGTTTGGTTGGAGCTACTAAGGAGGATTGTGGGTGAACAAGGGATAAGAGGAAGTGTAATAGACACCCTGTTGAAATGACAGGGTGAAGAAAACAGTGCAGGAGAAGAATAAAGCATTCATAACGAATTTATGAATAGGAACTAGGAAACAGTGGACGAATATAGGGAGGAGAAAAAAGAGTAAAGTGAGTGATATGGGTTGCCAGGAGGGATTGTAAGCAAAAAATAAATAGATATAATTGAATGGGACGTGGAAGGAAATATGAAGGTGTTATATAGCCAAGTAAGAAACCAGAGGAAAGGGAAAAGTCAAGAAGTTATAATTTTGGATGAAGAAGGATATGTAATGGAGACAGGAGAGGAAGAACAGGAACTATGAATAGCGATAATATGAGTAAATATTCAACTAGGATCAAGAAAGGGAGGAGAGTGAAACTAAGGAGGAGGAATGAGGGCTCACATGGAAAGAGTTCCAAAACACATTAAAGAGGCTAAAATAAGGAAAAGCACCGGATGTTGATGAACTAATTGTGGAAATAATAATAGTTACAAGTAATGCATATATAGAATCGTTATAAAGTGTTCCGAGAGTGATTTTAAATCAAAAAAAGGTATTGGAAAACAAGAAAAGGATATGTATAGTAACTATTTTAAAGAAAGGAGAGGGAAGAGGTGTAAAAATATATAGGGGATATGGCTTATGTGCCACTGTACAGTTATATATTAGAAAATACTGAAAAAGAGAATAAGAAATGAAATTAAAGAAAGGTGGAGAGAGTAACAGCACGAATTTAAGGAAGAGAGGTCTATAATAGATTTTATCATTGCCATACGACGGGCGATAGAAAGCAGGTATGACTAAAATTAAGACTAAAAGGAAAGTGGAGGTACTCTACATAATATTATAAAGAAGAAAGACATTCGCAAAAATTCGGTAACAATATGAAAGTTTTATTTAATATAATAACAATTTAAACAATAATGTATGTGGCCTCAAAAATCCATCAAGGGTTGTGTTGAAAATCATATTAAACAAATGCGCAGTACTATCATGTAACATGAAACATATTCTTAAGTCAACTATGTCAGTGTGGAAGAGACAGACACTCGATCCAACAACACAATGTCAGTTTCACAAAAGTGATTATTGACAAAACAACCTAAAGGGTTGACTATCCTAGCAAATTACTTTATAAATATCTAGTTAGATATTTATTGAATACAAAAAGAAAAGAGCCTGTCATTTTGTGTTCAATAGATGGACTTGTTAGTTGTTGTTTCATAACAATGCTTCTTATATGTCTATGCCTCTAATAATATTTTGTCTGTGTTGTTTATATTGTATGTGCATTGTTTTTTTGTTATGTAGATGGTTGGCATTTTGTGGTTCCGAAAAAAAAAGGGACAAAATTAAATAGTGTTTATGTACAACGCTTCTTTATCTTTATTAAAAACATTACGTCGAATTTATTTACGTCGGGTAGACGATAAGTGACATTATGGCGACCGTGACAGGATGTATAGATGTAGATAAAGAGTTGCTGTTGTTTAAGAAGAAGAGGGCCGCCATAAGAGCTTCTTTCACGAAGATTGTGAAGACTACAACAGATCTGTTTTCAGTTGAAGGTGAGAAGGACTTAGTGGCCATTGAAACAAATCACCAGCTGTTGCAAGGAAAATCAACTGAACTTGCAAACCTATATGAGCAAATATTGAATAGCCTGCTTGAAAGTGATGCTTCGGAAAATGAATTGAGTGCCGAAATAGCTAGTGCGGATGAATACAAAGCTAATTGGGCATCTATGTGTATTCTTTTTGGCAGATTTAAGGTGGTACATGATACCGATGTAGAGTCCGCAGCCTGTATTCAAACCGATTATAGAAGTAGACATTGTTCAAAAAGTAAGTGCAAACTCCCTAAGATCGAATTTAAGAAATATGGGGGTGACATAACAGAATGGTTGAGTTTTTGGAGCCAATTTGTTAAAATTGATGAAGATGAGGATTTAGATGCAGCCGACAAATTCCAGTATTTGATTCAGGCCAGTTTTACTGGTTCAAGGGCTCGAGAAGTGGTCGAAAGTTTTCCTCAGACTCGAGAAAATTATCCTAAGGCTATACAGAGTTTAAGATCTCGTTTCGGGCGC
This sequence comes from Timema cristinae, assembly GCA_039000515.1. NCBI lineage: Eukaryota > Metazoa > Arthropoda > Insecta > Phasmatodea > Timematidae > Timema > Timema cristinae. The sequence goes on along the minus strand of JBCFYV010001856.1, from coordinate 25,037 downwards.
GATGATTTATTGGTTGAAGTTTATGTGCGGGAACTGTTGAAGCTGACTCTTCAGAATTTGTCAGATAGTATGCTGTTATCGTCTATGTATGACCATTTGGAAACTCAGCTGAGAGCACTCGAGACTTTAGGAGTCACCTCTGATAAGTATGCGGCAATGTTATACCCGATGGTTGAATCTTGTTTGACGGAAGATTTACTGCGTGCTTGGCAACGTAGTGGTGCTTCAGGTCAAGGTGAGGGGTGATTGCAGAGCCTAATGGACTTTCTCCGGAGGGAAGTCGAACAAGAAGAGCGCATCTGTCTTGCGGTAAAAGGTTTTAATATCAGTGGTGGAGAGGAAGCTGTAAAAGGTAAGAGGAGGAATATCCCCGGTTATGGAGAAACAAAGGTATCTACAGCAGCCGCATTAGTAGATACAAGAAATAGACCTAGTTCAAACCCTTCAATGTGTATATTTTGTAACGCATCACATTTTTCTATAGATTTTTTTAAAGCCAGAAAATTGACCAGAGATGAGAAGCTTAAAATGATTAGGCAGAGTCACAGTTGTTTTGTTTGTCTGAAAGGTGGACACATTGTAAAGAGATGTAAACTAAAGTGTTTGATCTGTGATGGTAAACACAGTATTCTACTTTGCCCCAAACTAGAAAATAGTGTTCTTAAGTCTGGGGATATAGAGAATTGAAGAAAGACTTACCTGAAAGTACAAGGGTTCCTGTGGAGAATTGATTAGCAAATAATTCTTGCTCTGAAGTACTTCTTCAAACTCTTACTGTACGGTTGAAGGGGAAGAGGGGTAATCGAACTGTTCGAGCTCTGATAGACACGGGATCCCAGAGATCATACATTCTGAAGGAGGTGGTAGGAAAAATGGGATACACATCAATAGGAGAAGAACGTATTCAACATGCTTTGTTTGGAGGGAACCAGTCAGGTGAAGTTTCACACAATCTTTTTCAAATCCAGTTGGGAAACATCAAAAACCGTTATGTATGCGACTTTGAAGTTCTTGATTATGACAAAAAATGTTGTTTTGTGCCTTCCGCAAGAAAGGATTTATGTCAGAAGGAACTACAACTGTTGGGCATAGAAATAAATGATGAGGTCGGACCAGTAGAAATTTTGATAGGTGCTGATTTTGCGGGGAAAATACTCACAGGTGAAAGAGTCGTTCTTAAATGTGGTTTGGTAGCTGTGAACTACTATTTAGGATGGACGCTACTGGGAAGGGTTCCATGTAAGAAGTCACTTTCTCATACCATGACCATAACTTCTTTGTTTGCTAAAGATATGCCCATTTCTACACTTTGGGATCTTGATGTTCTGGGAATCGAGGGCCCAGAGAAGCGAAGGACAAAGGCTGAAAGAGAATTAGCAACATTAGAACATTTTAAACAAACTGTCAAACGGGATGTGGATGGTCGTTACGTGGTTGAACTTCCATGGCTGGATGGACACCCCCCTCTCCCTTCAAATTTCACAATAGCTCAGAAACGTCTGGAAACAACGTTCCGGAAAGTGAAATCTCTTGAAGTAGAAAGAGCCTACACAGAAGTGTTTGAAGAATGGAAGAGAGAGGGAATCATAGAAGAAGTGGTTAATGCCAAGTGTAATGAGGGACATTATCTTCCCCACCGACCAGTGATCAAGGAACATGGTACCACGAAGATTCGTCCCGTGTTTGATGCCTCAGCAAAGATTAATTCCTGTCCTTCACTGAATGATTGCTTAGAGGAAGGGCCGAACTTGATTGAACGTATTCCGTCTCTTCTGCTTCGCTTCAGAGTGGGAGCTATGGGTGTTATTGCTGATATAAAGAAAGCTTTCTTGCAAATTGGACTTTGTGAACGAGATCGAGATTTCGTACGGTTCTTGTGGGAAACACCAAATGGGGAAAGCTTAGTCCTAAGACATGCACGTGTGGTTTTTGGCGTTTCATCCAGTCTTTTTCTGCTAGGAGCTGTTATTGAACACCATCTAGACTCGGTCTTGAGAGATTGTGAAAATAACTGTTTTGGGACTAGCATGTATTCCCAGAAAACGATTAAAAAATTGCATAAGGGTTTTTATGTAGACAATTGTGTCTCGAGTTTAGATGAGGTGAGCAAGCTACATCAGTTTATGACAGAATCAACTGCCTTGTTGCTTGAAGCAAAATTTGAGCTGAGAGGATGGGAATATTCTAGCTCTGAAGTTGACAATAGTGAAGTGTCGCCTGTTTTAGGTCTGCATTGGAGGCGTGGAACTGATATGTTAGCCATCAATTCAGCCTTTATTTCTCTAATTGATTTTCAGAGTGTAACTAAGAGAAAAATGTTGTCTGTTTCCCATAAATTGTATGACCCAATTGGTTTCACAGCTCCTGTAACATTGATCCCGAAACTGTTGATTCAACAGATGTGGGCTTCTAATTTGGGCTGGGATGAAGAAGTTCCTACAAAAGAAAAGGAGAGTTTTGTAAAATGGGCTAAGGGACTTCAATGTTTGAACAAAATTGAAATTCCCAGATATATCACCCAGAAGAACGCGAAGCATAGTCTTCACACGTTCTGCGATGCCAGTCAAGATGCATATGGTGCTGTTGTGTATTTGAGATCGGAAACTGAACTTTGCATTGAAGTTCAACTTGTTCAGGCTAAGGCCAGGGTAGCGCCTATCAAGAAGACCACTATTCCACGTTTGGAGCTCTTAGGCGCTACTATTGGGACTAGACTGTTTTCCTCCATAGTCGAACATTTAGATTTGATTATGTCGGACTTCTGTTTCTGGAGTGATTCGAGCACGGTTTTAGCGTGGATACAAAGAGAGGAGCAGTGGGTTACTTTTGTACGTAATAAGGCTCAAGAGATTAAACGATTGACGGCAAAAGAAGATTGGCGCCACGTGCCAGGTCTACTTAACCCAGCAGATCTAGCCAGTCGAGGATGCTCAGCTAAGAAATTGATGCTGGTGAGATGGTGGGAGGGGCCTGAATGGCTAAAGCTGCCTCCAGATTAATGGCCTATGGAAGTGGTTTCTGCAGATGAAGAAGTTGTCAACCAGGAAAAAGGAAAGGGTGCGGTTACGACTCTACCAAATGTGAACACCGATCGTGAGTGGTATTACCGATTCTTCTCTCAGTACCACAAAATTCTCCGTCTTGTGGGATGGGTGCTTAGATTCATTACTAATTGCAGAAAGCAACCGAAAACAAGGGGAGATCTTAGTGCCATTGAAGTGGAAGAGTCCGAAGTCCTTGTCATTAGATTTATTCAGAAAGAATCCTTTCAAAAATCGAAATCTGAAACTGTCAAGTCACTGAATTTATTTATGGACGCCAAAGATGTTCTACGGCTGAAAACACCAATATCGGAACGGGAGGATGTGTCAGATTTCAGATATCCAGCCTTATTGCCTTCTGATCATCCAGTGGTCACCAGATTGATTCATGAGACACACGTCAAGGCAAACCATGTGGGAGTGCAGGGTCTTTTGAGCTTACTTAGAGAGAGGTTCTGGATTGTAAAGGGTAGGAGAACCGTTCGTTCTGTTGTTATGAAATGCACTGTGTGCAAGCGATTTGCAGGCACACATTTTTATCGGTCTGTGCCACCATTGCCTGAAGACAGAGTGCGTGACACCGTAGTGTTTGAAGTCACAGGAGTGGATCTGGCGGGTCCACTTTACCTACGAGATGGAAGAAAAGCCTGGGCATGCCTTTTTACGTGTGCAGTGTATCGTGCTGTCCACCTGGAACTAGTATCTGCATTGTCTTCGGATGCCTTCATACAGGCCCTGAGGAGATTCGTGGCTAGACGTGGAAGACCGTCTGTCATATACATTGATAACGGGACTAACTTTGTAGGTACAGCTAATGCCTTTTCACAATTGGACTGGGAGAAAATTAATACTTTCAGCTCAGCACAACGAATTGTTTGGAAATTCAATCCTCCTGCCGCTCCATGGTGAGGTGGTTGGTGGGATCGCCTTATTGGTATAATGAAATCCTTGCTTTTGAGAATACTTGGAAGAGCCCGGCTGACTTTTGAGGAACTGACAACTGTGCTATGTGACTGTGAGGCCTATTAAACGATTGTATAGTCTCGAGGCAACTGAATCAAATCCAAGACCTGAAGGTACACACTCTAGCTTGCCAAATGTACCGACAGATACGTCTTTAGAAGAGGGAGATCAAAAACCTCCAAAAGATACTTTTTTGGACAAACGGACCAGAAAGGGGAGAAAGATTACTACTCCAGCAAGATATTTAATATAGTAAAATTATTACGTTTTGTGTTTAGGTGTTAAAAGGAAGAATGACTCAAATACTTCGTCAAAGTGATATTGTCTGTAAAAATTCCTTAATATGTGTTGTATTGAGTTAGAAACTCAAGGTGGGAGAATGTCATATTGTGTTCAATAGATGGACTTGTTAGTTGTTGTTTCATAACAATGCTTCTTATATGTCTGTGCCTCTAATAATATTTTGTCTGTGTTGTTTATATTGTATGTTCTTTGTTTTTTTGTTATGTAGATGGTTGGCATTTTGTGGTTCCGAAAAAAAAAGGGACAAAATTAAATAGTGTTTATGTACAACGCTTCTTTATCTTTATTAAAAACATTACATCGAATTTATTTACGTCGGGTAGACGATAAGTGACAGAGCCTAATGTACATTTTTGAAATTGGTACAAAAGTTGTCTGCTACGAGACATTTAATACAGACAACCAAAAAGAAAAAAGGGAAGTTAAATTAATATCGTAAAGATAATTCTGGGAACACAAGTGTTTGGCTTACAGACCATGGGTCAAACTCCGGCGGGAATATTAAATGTTGACACAACTATGAACGTTAACAAGATCCCTAATTGTTGATAAAAATTATATAACATACAAAAGGGGTCTAGATAAGACACAATAAAATAATTTGGAAAATATTCAAAGTCAAAATCAATCCATCGGCAAAATTTTACGTTACCTTACCAAACAATTAAAAATAAGAAAACATCGTCAAAAGATGAGTTTACATTAACAACTAAATTCATACAATTCAAATAAAATACTTATAGCAAGGATTAGTTCAAAAATATGTCAATCTTATATATTCAGTGACCTCACTGACACCAAAGCTTAAATGGCAGCAAAAAGATTAGGTGTCTGTCTCATTACAAAATTTAGTATTACAAACAATATTAATTTTTGCAAATAGTTTACGTAGACTATTCAGGTTTATTCCAATAAATCCGTTACTTTAATTCCAAATTTTAACAAGCCATAGTTAAAGTCTATCAAAATAATATCGATGAAATAAATATATAGAAAATACGAAAGCATCTTGAAAATGTCCAAGTCCAGGACCGGACTTATCCTGATGGCGTCTAATGCAATATTCTAGGACATGACTTCTCCTGAAGACGTCCAATTTAATAGTCGATTAGTAATCAGAATTACCGGGCTTAAAATAGTATTTTTAGTCGCCTGGGAGTAAAGGGGGGCGGGGGTTGTCCATATACGTCGGTGACGTCCCATCGGCCACTTAAATGGATGAAAATCAGCACGTACACCATCGATCAAGCTTGGATTGGCTGGCCTCTCTTCATCACGTCTGCCAGTGTTGACAAAAGAGCTTTTTGACCAGAGCATCAGACACGTACTCACATCATGGGCTGTCTTGGAAGTAGTTCCATCTTGCCCGAAGGGGGCAGGTTTATCGTGATTCCGGTACTGTTGTGAGCGTCATTCTTAAGTCTCATTGGAATCCTTTTGACATACGATTTTCACATAATATGCAGTTACACCAAGGCTCATTCATTCCACTCTTCAATTTAGGACGTGGCGAGTATAGTCCAGTCTTGAAGGTTGTTCTAGCCAGAAGATACAAAGGGTAAGTACATGAACATTTTATTGATAGCAGGGAGTTTATTCTTGTTTGATATGTCTTATTATTGTAGACGGATTCTACATTTGACTATAATAGAGAAGCTTACTATTGCAGGAAGTTTATTAATATTGCGGTTTCATACGGAGTGGGTAGTATTACTTCAAGATCAGTATGGGGGTGGTATGATGTAACCTCACCAAATATTACAGTTGAAATCTATAGAATAATAAGTTAAACATACATTTTGATTTGATTTTAAATTGTGTTTGTTGTAACAACATAATTAACAAACGATTACAATTAAAATTGATTCATCAATATAAAATACAATTAATTAGTGTTAAATCAGAAACAAAAATGCTCAGCTGTAAAAATATTCAAAAAGCTTAAACACAAAGCATAAAAAAATGAGGATCTAAAATATAAATTTTGAATCTCGCCTTTTTATTTTGCTGGTTAGATTTTTCTTGTCTATGTAATGTTTAAGTTAGATGTTCTTTTTTTTTAACTTACTCTTCTGTATTGTTAATTTTGTGATTGATAAATTTAGGGTAATATGATGTTAGGTTATTATGGCATATATTAGAAATTTGTGGACGATGCTCATTTTGATCATGTTGAATAATTATGAGTTATAGAATGCAGATGTTAAATAGTTACATGATATATAGATATACTAGAAATTTGTGGATGATGCTCTTTTTGATTATGTTGAATAATTATGAGTAATAGAATGCAGATGTTAGATAGTTACATGATATATAGATATATAAGATATATTAGAAATTTGTGGACGATGCTATTTCGATTATGTTGAATAATTATGAGTAATATAATGCAGATGTTATATAGTTACATGATTCGTATTAGGATAATATTGAGTAACTTCGTATGCAAAGTTCAGGCGAAAAATAAAAAGCTAAATGATTCTTTGTTATATATATTCTAAAAAAAATGATTGTTTAGTTGAAAGTAAAGACAATCTTAGCTTAAATCCTTCTAGCTCATTGCAGATTGTGAATTTAATTAAGATCGTAGGAGCTATTATATATCTCTACATAATACTTTAACTTGTTAAATGATATATATATATATTTAATTCTGATATTTATAATAAAAATATACATGAACTTCTTGGAATTTATTTAATGTTATTGTTGTGAAAATACCCTTAGGTTTAGAAACTATCTCAGTCCTTCCTTAATTTCAAATATTATTATTATCATATTTATATTTCTGGAGACCGACCGTCATGTTCTTGCCACACCAGGATTGAGTTGCGTTCCCTGGGTTTATTTTATGCACTCAGCATTCAAAATTATTACTCATACAGCTCACTCCCATTGCTTTCTTTATCATATTAATTTATTTTTCATGAGATTTGGACCCTCTCTTGTAGGATTTTGAGATATTTAGGTTTCACCATTATTATCCTAAGATCAACACAAATTTATTTGACATAGGCTATTGAACTGTTAACTAATTTGTAACTATTTTCAGTTAAAATCCTTTCAAAGCGTCGAGTTTCATATCAGTTTGTTGTGCGTTTACTCCTTTTGCTTGGAGGTAGGCCTGTGTGTTGTTAATCCTATAAGGACAGATTCCTACAGGCCAAGAAAGCAAAGAAAGGGAAATGAGTGTAACGCACCAAGCAACACTCCAGCATCTGACTTGGTAATTTCTTTATCACAAGTTAGCTGTTCTAAAGCACTTCAGATTTTCTAATACATATAACAATACTGATGGCTTCTCCCCCTGCACTCAATCGAGTTTCTACTACGTGCTTGACACTTTGACAAGTGATTGAAGTCATATTATCCCAGCTGTGGTTCAAGGAATAAAAACGTGAACAAACTCTTAACAGTTCAAAAAAAAGGTAATAGAATTTGCGGTAACAGAATTTTCTGCAACAGAATTTGCATGAATACTCGCCAAATTCAGCGCATGATTTTTACTTGTGACTAATTATGCTTTTCTATTAAGTTCCTTGATACGTCTTTGAACATCAGTATGCTTACCAACCATCAAAGCAACATTATCATAAGCTTGTCCTCTACAATTTTGAAGACCAATTCCGTCGTTTTCTAATTTAAAAAAAATCATAGTTGAAATATTCTTGATGGCTCTACATTTTGTTTCAATGAGCTCAACTAATGGTTCTATTATCCTCATTTTATGTCCACCGATCATAACGTAACACAAAGCTTGGCTCGTTCGATCCTTATGAGAAATATCAGGAGTGCTGTCGAATATAATAGAAAAATACTTGGATTCTTTCACTTGCTCAATAACTTTGCTGCTTACTTTTTCTTCCAAAATTTCTATAAACTCGTTCAGAATAGTAGGTGACTTACAGGATTTAGCAAAATTTTTCCCAGTTTGATTCTTAAAACATGTTCATGTATCAATGGATCGAATTTCACCAAAAAATGAACTAACTAAAAGAAAATTCCTCTATTTCCCATAGATTCAGATTAAGTATTGGTCTCATAATAAATTCCTTCTCACTGATCCCGTAAGGCCAAATTCTGTTTAGCTATGAATCTAATCATATCCAATAATCTTGAAAGTACTTTCCTCCACTTCCTCACTTAATTTCTTTTTGTTCCCTTTTATAAATTGTTGCTCCATATTAGATTCTAATTTAAAACTTCTTCCAGTGTGTGAAAGCACGAACATGATATACATTGGACTCATGCTCGAAAATTTCAGAATTAATTTTCCACCATATGTTGAGATATTATATAAATATATTTAAGATATGAAAGTTTAGTTTTATTGCTTTATTTATAAGAATTTGAATGATAGGAGAATTTAAGTGTTTTGTTATGTATTTACATTTTATTACTTTTAGTGGTAAATAATAAAATTGCATCTGACATCTTGTAGGCTATTACTCTGGACGAATAAAAACTTTTCTTTTGGCTGTAGTAGACCGAAGGTGCCGAACCCTGAAAAGTTCCGACTGGGGCGGACCCCCTTAACTACGATACTGGTGATAGTTAAAATATACCTTAGGATTTGAACGAAAATACTTTTATTAAACCACGATTGCATACAATATATAGTACCTTAATTAAAGGAACAGTCAAGTATAGTAGATTTTTTCGAAAGCATTATTAAGTATTTTGATTTAATTGGCCATATTTATAGAGGTTAAAGTTCAAAGTAATAACTAAAACTTCAAATTTTACCGGGATATGTACTAATGGATACAACATTATCACTTCCAGGCTATATCAAGTACATCTAAGTACAAAGTGTAATAAATTCATCTTAAATTTTAATACTGCTTGAAACTGAACACATTCTCTCAGTTGAAAATATATGTATATATTTAAATTTTTTCCATCAAGAAGAATGGATTATTATTATTGTTGTTGTTATTATTCTCATGATCATCATAATTATTATGCTGCTGGTGATGCCAGAGAGATGGACGTGTGTTGCAGGTTGATTCCCTTGTACGTATCATGACTTATAACTGTAATAATTGTAGTAAAATAACTAAGGATGGGCACTCGGTAAAATGTTTCGGTTGTGCAAGTGATTTACATTTCGGTGACTGCTCTGGGATTAACTTTAGCACCCATAAAGCAAAGTCAAAGAACCTCAAAAAAGCATGGCGTTGTAAAGAGTGTCGCTCAATGAATGCATGTGCTTCTGGCGAAGAAGACAATGTGGAGCTGGTGAGTGTGACTTATCATCTAGTGATCAAGTCATTTCCTTACTCAAGCAGCTTAACATCAAATAAGTAAAACTACAAGAATAAGTCAACTTTGTCTCTGATAAAAATGATAATGTTTTATGAAAGTAAGTAGCTGCCTAGCTGAAATTGCATATTTCTTTAATCAGGAGGGGGTAATCTCAAAATTCTAAATCAATCTTTCTCTGAGAAAAATGTATTCCTTGAAAATAAAATAAACTCTTTGGAACAATACACTAGAAGAAATGACATGGAAATACACGGTATGGTCCAAACACCAAACGAAAATTTAGAAGAAATCTAGCAACGCTGACCCAAGCACTAGAGAGAGGTAGAACTCAAGGTTGATGACATCAAGATTGCTCACCGCCTACCCACCCCTCGCGCAAACAGAGAAAGAGGTCTCCCACCCCCAGTTATTTTTCGTTTTGCCTCCAGGCGAAAAATAGAGGAAATGATGTCGATTGTACGTTCAAAAAATAGACAGGTAAGAAGTTATTGAATGACAATGTCTTTACTATTGGTGACAAAAATTATTGGTTTTTCAACAATAAATTGTCACAGTACTTCAAGATCTTGTTGTGGAAGGCGAAATCGAAAGGTAGGGAGAGAGGCTACCATTATGTGTGGGGAAAATGAAAACAAAATTGTTAGGAAAACTGCCACGTTTGACATAATTGTAATTCAAAAAGATAATGACATTGACAAAATTGTGTAAATGTTAGATAAAATTTGTTATTATAAAAAACAGCATTCCCCCCCCTTTATTCTTTAACCCCCGGGTTTAAAAATTTAAAAAAGGGGGTTTTTAGTGTAAAACATTAAAAAACTTTTAACAATTAGTTTTTTGGAAAATCAAAAACCAAAAAAAAAATGTTTTCGAAAAATTATTCTAATCTAAAAGGGAAACTTTAAAAAAAATAACTATTCAAAGAAAATGGGTTCATTGATAGACCTATGTGGGGGGTTTGTTTTAAAATTTGGGAGGAAAATAAATTTTAAAACCAAAAATTTTTTTTTCCAAAAAAAATTACGCCAAAACAAAATTTTACTCATTTTTGGGGGGGGGAAAAAAAAACCCAAAATTTTTTTTTTTTTCAAAGGGATAACCCATTTTGAGACAGTGTTAATTCACTTTCCTAAAATGTCAGTAGGCCCTCACTTTTTAGCTTCGACAAATTATCCACTTAAAACTTGGGGCCCCTTTAAAAAATTTTCTTAACCCCCCAAGCGACATTTCAAAGCAAAAAATGTAACCCTTACCCTTTTTCCCCTTTTCCTTAAAAGAAAAGGGGGACTTTCCCAAAAACAAACAACTAAAACAAACAAAAAAATTTTGAAAGGGAGGGGGCCCCATAAAAATGGCCTTTCCCCTTTTTATCCAAAAATTTGTTTCCATAAACCTTTTTTAAACTAAAACCCTTTTGGGGAAAAAAAGGGAGGATTTCGGATTCTTATTTTTAAAAATTAAATAATACTTAAAAAAAATTAAAGTTTGAAAATAAAAAAATTTTTTTTAAAAAATTAAAAAAGAAATTGAAGTAAGAACCCCAAAAGAAAAATATTATTTATAAAGAGCTGTTTTGCCGGGTTAAAAACTTGATTTTGTTTCTTTTTTATTTTTGTTGGAGACCCGTACCACCCCTCCCTCTCATTTTTTTTTTTCCCCCCAAAACCTCCCCCCCCCCTACCACTTTTTTTTTTATTTTTCCCCCCCCTGAACTTTTTTTTTGGGTTTTTCCCCCCCTAGCCTCCAAAACGACATTTTGTAATAATCTTTAATTGTTAGGGTTTTTGGATTTAAAAAATTTTTTTTTAAAAATTTTTTTTTTTTTCACGGGGGGCGTTTTTAGGGGCTTTCCTCCCCGGGGGCAACCCCTATAAAAAAGGGGGTTTTTTTTTATATCCCCAGGGCTCCCCTTTTTCCCAAAAAAAAAAAACCCGTTTAAATTTTAAACCCCTTTTTCCCCCCCCCCCCCTTTCCCAACCCCCCCAAAAAAAAAATTTAAATTTAAAATTTTTAAATGGGTTTAAAAATTTTTTTTGGGGGGCCTTTTTCCCCTTTCCCTGTTGGGGGCAGCAAAAAAAAAAATTTTTTGGGGTTTTGCCCCCCAAAATTTTTAAAAATTTTGCAAAATTTCGGGGGGCCCCCCCCAAAAAAAAAATTTTTTGGGGATTTTTTCAAAACCCCGGGGGGTTTTTTCCCGGGGAACCCAAAAATTTTTTTTTTCATTCTTTATTCCCCCCCCGGGGCCGGTTGGGTTTTTTAAAAAAACTTTAACAAAAAATTTAGGCTTTTTTTCGTCATTGGCGGGGAATGGGGAAAATTTTTTTTTTCCCTTCAAAAAGGGGGGGGGGTTTTATAAAAAAAAAGGGGCCCCCCCACTTTTTTTTTAACTGTAAAATTAAAAACAAAAATTTCCCCCCCTTTAAAAGGGGTTTTTCTACCCAACCCTTTTTGGGGTTTTTAAAAATTTTCTACAAATTTGGGGAACCCAAAATTCAAGGGGGGTTTATGTTTTAAACCCCTTTTGGGGTGTTCTTAAAAATAAGGCCCCTTTGGGAAAAAAAGAAAAATGGTTTTCCCCCGGTTTAAAAATTTCCTCCTTTGTTTTGAAGCTTTTGGGGGGGGTTTAAAAAAAGGGGGGGTTTTGAAAACCCGGCGTTCCCAAAACCTAAAAATTTAATGTTTGTTTAAAACCTTTTTTTAGGGGGGCCCCCTTAAAGGGGGGAGATTTTCCCTTCTTATAACAGGAAAAAAAAAACAAGCTTTCATTTTCAATTTTTCAACATAACTAATAATACCCAAAAATCAACCCTAATTTTTTAAACCCCTTTTAAAATTTCCAAAACGGGGTTGTGTTCCCGCAACCCCGTTCCACCCCACCCCCAACCCCCCCCCCCCCCCGGGGGTAACACCCCCGGGTAAAATTCCCCCTCAAAAACCCACCCCCAAATTGGTTACCCCAATTTTTTTTCCCCCTTACCCACGTGCGTTTTGTCTAAGAACTCCCCCTTTCCCCGGGGTTTCCCCAAAAAAATTAAACCTTTTAAAATTTTACAGAATTTTTTTTTAAAATTGGTGAAACCCCCCCTATATTTTCGGGGGGGTTTTTTAAACCAATTTATTTTTGGGGGGGGGAAAGTTTAAAACCCTTTAATATTTTTGGGGGTTTTTTTTTAAAAGGTTTAAACTCGTACTTTGCTTTTTACGGAACTCGGGACATTTTAAAAAAAAAAAAAAATTTTTTTTTGGGGTTTTTTTTCGGGGTTTTCCCAATTAAAGCTTTTAAAATCCCACTCTCCAAAGAAATTTTTTTACAAACCCCTCCAATTTTCCCCCAAGGAAACCTTTCAATTATTAAAAAGGGTTGACCTGTCAAAAAATTACAATTTCAATGTTAACAACAGAAAAAAAAAAAAACTTTCTAAAAAAAACAACCCAATTTAGGGCTTTTTTGAAGATTAATGCCAAAAAAGGGAAATTTTATCCAAACCCTCCCCCCCCAACTTTTAATTTTTTGGGGGCTCTTCCATTTTCTTTTGCCCCCAATTGAAAAGGAAAAAAACCAAAAATTTATTGCCCCCTTTTTTTAATTTTTTTCCATTTGATTTAAAAAAAAAAACTAAAAAAATTGCCACCATTTTCTCTTTAATTTTTTGTAGGTAAAAACCCTTTTTGTTTGAAATAATTTTTAAAATTTAAATTTCATCGCAATAAAATAATTTTAAAAAACCTGGGATCCTTTTTCCCCGACCTTAAATCCCATTTTTCTTAAAAATACCCTTTTTTTAACCTAATCTTTTTTTTACCACAAACAAATTACTTTTTTTTTAAATAAGGGGGGTTGGGGGGTGTAGAAAAAACCGCTTTTTTTATTTTTCCCAAAAATTTTAAAAAAAAAAATTTATTTTTTTTAAAATTTTTAAATTAAAATTGAAATTTTAAAATGAAACATAAAATTTTACAAAACAAAAGTTTAAAACAAAACAAAAAAATTTAATGCTGAACAAAAAAAATTTTTAAAAAAAAAAAAAAAATTTTTCACACCCTTTTTTTAAAAAATAGGGGGAAAAAGTCTCACAAATTTTAAAAAATAACTTTAAATTTTTAAAGACAAAAGGTAAATATTAAAAAACTTTTTTTTTTTAAAAAAATAAAACATTCTGAATTGACAAAAAAATAAAAATTTTTTAAACCCAAACATTTTCAAAAAAAAAAAGGGGAAAAATTTTTTTTTTTTAAATTTATTTTTATAGAAAAATTTAAAAAATATTTAAAAATTAAAAAAAAAAAACCCGTCCAAAATGCAACGAAATTTAATTTTTTTACAAAAAAAAAACACAAAAAAAAAGGGAAATTTTTAAAAATTTTTTTTTTCACACTAATTTTACAAAAAAATGGGGCCCTAAAAATTGTAAAAAAACCCAACTTTTTTTTTTCTAAAAAAAAAAAAATTTTAAACTCTTTTTTTAAAAAAAAAATTTAAAAAGGGACTTAAAATTTTTCCCAAAAAAACTATTTAAAAAAAAAATCAATGGGGAAGGGCTTTTGGAAATTAAAAAAAAAAAGTCCCCGGGTGCAAAAAAAAAAATTTTTTTCCAAAAAATTTTGAAAAAAATTTAAAATTTTAAAAAAAGGTTTCTAAGCAAAAAAGAAAAATAAAATTATTACCCCTTTAATAACCCCTTTTTATTTGGGGGGGTTTCAGGACTTTTCCCAACCCATTTTAAAAATTGGTTTATCCTTTTTTTAAAAGGGGGGAAAATTTTGGAAACAAACCCCAAAAACCCTTTTCTTCAATTTTTCTACCCCATTTTTTCCCCCCACCTTTTTACCACTTTAAAATTAAAAATTAAATCCCCTTTGCCTTTTTTGGTCCCCCCCGTTTCACATTTTTTTTGGGGCCGGACCAAACCCAAAAACCGTAAATTGGCCCCAAAACCCGGGGTAGAAACCCGTCGTTCCGGAAATGGGGGGCCCTAAAAATCCGGTTGGCCCAAATGGGGCTTTGGTAAAAAAACGCTATTTTACATGATAAAAAAGGGGCCCCCCCTTTTAATTTTAAAATTTCAACCCCCCACCACCCACCCCAACTCTTTAGGGTTACCGCCACGCCATTTTAAAGGCAAACCTTCATTTAAAACTTGTCCATTAACGAACCCAATTTGGGGTTTCCCTTACTCCCAACGGTTTTTAAAGGGGCCCCCCAAAATTTTCCCATTAATTTAAAAAATTCCGGGGGGGGGCCCCTTTTTACAACCAATCAGGTTTTCCCCTTTTAAAAAATTTTTAAGAAACAATTTTCCCCGTGGTACCAGGGGGACCCTTTTTTGTTTAAAATCAAAAAAGACATGACCTTAAAAAAACTTCTGACGGTCGTAAACGAAAACCCAAATTTCAGTACGAAAGGTGATTTTAAGGTTTCCAAAGTAACACCCGGTGAAAACCCAAAATTTTTTTTTTTCCCTTTTACACCCCTTTTTTTCCCCCCGCTTTTTCACAAGAAAAAAGGCCTGCTCCTTAAAAAGGGGGAATAAATTCGCGAACTCCAATTTGGGTTCCTTTCTTTTTTGGGAAAATTTTTCAGTAAGGGGGGGCCCGGGGGTTTTTTTACTTAAAAAAACCCCCCCAATCTTGACTTCCTCCAAAAAATCCCAAAATTTAAACAATTTAACCCCCCAAGAAAGTTTTGGGGAACCCCCTTTGGATCATTTTGGGGTAAAAATCCCGAAGTTTTGTTTGGGTTTACGAAAAAACCCCCCCAATCTTAATGTGCCGGCATTTTAACTTTTCCAAAAGTAGGGTTTTACCCGTTCGGTTTTGGGGCTTTTTTTGGGGTTTTATCGGGTAAAAAAGGGCACCCTCCCAATAACCCAGCGGGAAATTTTGGGGGGCCCATTTTCCCTTTTCCGTCCCCAATTTTCGCCTTCCCCGAGAAGAATGAGACCCCACGTTGGGGGCCCCCGGCCTTTCGCGAGGGGTGGGTCTGGCCCATCCTTTGGGATAGACGATGTTTCCCCTTTAAGAACCCCAAAAAAAGGGCCGTGTACGTAGTCCGGGGCCACTTTTTTTTTCCCCCTAACCCCTTTTTTCCCGCCCGGGGTTCTTCTTACCTTTAATTTCCCAAACCCCCAAAAAAAAAAGACAAATTTTCTTTGCCCAACCTCTACCCCCAAGGTCCCCCCCTTACTTCCCTTGGGGCCTTTTTTTTGGGCCCGGGGCCCCCCCCGGGTTTTCTTTTTTTTGAAAAAATGGGGGAAATGCCCCTTGGGCCCAAAATGTTAAAGGAATTTTGGGCTTTTTGGACGCGAATGGGAGAAATTGGAGTAATAAAGTGGAGCGGACCGTAAGCAGGGCAATTTTTCCCCCCGTTCATTATAAGTTCTGGTTTCCCATTTTTTCCCTCCACTATTTTTTAAAAAAAAATTTTCCCATCATAGGTTTTCGCGTTAGGGCCCGAGGGGGGTTTTCCTTTTTTTTGAAGCTTTAATTTTTTCTATAAGTTTAAAAATTGGGCCATGTGGTTCACCCTTGAAATGGGCCCTATCACCCCCCCCCGGGCATGTAGTCTTTGCTTATATTTACGCAGGCCAAAACATTTGTGCCAAAGAGGTTGGTTCGTGCAAGTACGTGCGGCCGCCCCTTGAAGAAGGTTTCTTGTCTGCTTTAAAAAAATTAGAATAAAAACAGGTTTGCTCTTTTTTCCCGTGACGGCTTTGCGGGGCTGTTCGATAACAGAAAGACCAAAAGGGGATTGAATCGCATCTCTAAAAAAGTCTATAAACCTATGTGAAAAATTTTATCTTTTCCAAACTGAAAAAAATTTCCCGCTTCCTCGCAAACCTTTTTGACTCACGACGATCTGTGACCGCTGGAAAAACGGGGTTTTGGTTATAAAGAAGTTGGTTTTGGACCAACCCCACAGTCTTTAAGCCAGTCGGCCCCCCGCTACAACCGCTTTAGCTAGACTTTTTGCAGGGGGGATTACACTTGGCGCTTCTTATTTTTGAAAGGCAACCATCGCAGCAAAAGTACCCAAATTAAAAGCGGCTGTAAAGGATTTATGACTCAAATGGTTTTGCTTGTCGTTGAAAAAACAAATAAGGTGCTCTTAAGGAAAAGTTCGGGGGAGTAGGCCCCTCAACGGCCTGTCTCCCTTCGTTCCCGAAACATCGTGTTTTGTATTCGGAGAGGTAAGTTGAAAATTGTTACGTTCAGTGAGCCCAAACCCTTTTAAAAGATTCACACGGGGGACACGGGGATAGTTCCTCTGCTTTGAGTTTTTGAAAATTGACCCCCTTTTATTTGTTAAAGGTGTCCGTCCATACATCTGGTTCTTTTTTTATTTTTCACATTAGCTTTGACGACAAAACCAAGCACGGGCAAAGGGAAAGACTGTGCCCTTTTGAATCGTAATGATCCCTGGTTTTTGCGGCTTATGTGCTAGCGGGGAGAGTTAATACATTTATGATTCCCCTCCGGAGGTTCCTTAAAGTGACAGGTTTAAGTAAAGGGGGCAGTACTCAAAAAAAAAAGTATTACCTGCAAAACGCGACTTAGTTAAAGCATGCTTTTTGCGTCTGGGTTTTTGCTCCCCAAATGGACTACAAGGGGTCAAGAGAGTCAGTGCTACTCAAAAAATGCCTACGTGATTCGGCGCTAACGCCTGGTCCCGCAGTCGAGGAGCAAATTAGTTTTGTTTTCAAGCCCTTAATGGTCACGATCGCTTGTGGTCACAAAATTGTACTGTAATTTTTCTACCGTATAAAAAAACGCTCAAAATTTTTTAATCCTCTCTTCAACGATGAGGGAGGGACGCCATTTAGCAGGTTCCCCCCACCGATTTACCGGGCCCCTAATTCCCGGTTTGGAGCTGATAATGGTCCTGCAGTAGCCGCTCCACGTCCCTGTGTGCCGCGCCGCAACCGGGGGTCGAACCCGTCTCAGGGCGCTGGGGCGCTGGGGTACGTTGGGTGGAGGGGTCCCTAGCTGGTGATGGTGTAGGGGGATGGTGTTGCAAATTTTCCCCCTCCAGTTGCCCTAAACACACACACACGCGTTAAAGAAAAACATGTAGTTAAACATCTCTATGAAAGGGGTTAAACTACAAGGAATCGAACCCGGCTCCCCCGCAAGAGTGTAATCATACAGTCCTGGGTGTTAATCTATTGTATGAAGGGTACAAGAGATTATAAATACACGTCCCTAGGGGTTTTATTGCTATGAAGGGTGAATTTGCAGGGAATCAAACCCAGCCTTTAAAATGTTTAATAATTTCACAGTTCATGACTGTTAAACCTCAGGGAAACGAAAAAGGGATGCTTCACAAACTGAGTGTGTAGTAAAATACAGTCCAAGGCATTTAATGTTCCCCATGCAAAAGGTAAATTACAGGGGGGGAAAGACGCGGGATTATTTTTGCACTTTAAACTTAAACGCGCATTTTCGCCAGCCCTTTTATCAAACCCCGGCCCATCCTAAATAATAAATAAAAATAATTCGCTGAAAATTATAATTTAATCCCTTGAGGTAGGACACAAAGTTTATTTTTCGTTTTATTCCCCCTAAAAAAAATTAACACGCTTTCACAAAAAAAATTCGACAAACATAGCCGCAAAATGGCACTTATTACCAAAATCAGTACGTTCCCAAAAATTTAAAAAAAAGAATTTTTAAATTTTTTTAAATTTGTTTCGAGTCGGAAAAAAAAAAGAAAAGAAATATTTGAGAAAATTTTAAATTTTCGTTATTTTTAAATGAATCTATAACAACAGGTAATTAAAAAATTAAAGTCTTTACATTTTTTTAAAAAAACTGTGAAAAAGTGCCCCGGGAACCCCAAAAATAAACATGTGTTTTCGAACTGTCATCCCGGGAAAAAAACCCTTTTTAAATGGAATATGTCACTGTGCTCCTAAAAAAGGTCAACTTAGCCGTTTTAAGGGGTTGGGGACATTGGGTGATATCCTAGGTTATAATTGGCCCTTGAGAGAAAGAAACCAAAAAAAGGGGAGAGGAGATAGAGAGAGAGCCCGTTAAGACGGGGAGAAAACTCGGGCGGTTTTCTTCTTTACAAGTCTTAACCAAGCCGGGAAAAAAAAAGAAAAAAAAGGGGGGGTTTTTAAATGTATACTAGTACAATTCGTTCGGGTGATAAATGGGGTTTGTGCGCGTGCGCGGAGGGGAAATACCTAGACTATTTTCAAACTAGTGGTCTGTAGCATTACTTTTTTAGCAGTGGTCGAGGGGGTCCAAATCTGCCCAAAAAGACGGGGGGGCATTTCCCCCGGGGCTGTGTGCCTCATGCGGAAGGGGAGGCGCGGAGGATGCCCCGGGGGTGGGTTAGGCCCCCCGGGAACGGCAGGGATTGCGTCCCCCGGGTTGCCTCCAGCGGGGACTGCAACGTGGCGACGTCCTCATCCCAATCCCTGGGGGTCCAGTGTCTGAAATTAAAATAAATACTATTAATTGCATTTAGGGGGTTTGGGGGGGAAAAAGCACCCAAAAGTTTTTAATGTATATCGTTTGATGTTGAATTACCCATAGGCCTTGCTCGTCCGCGACGACCGCCCTTTTTTCCAAAGGATCTGCAATTTGTCTAAATTATTTGGGTCCTGAGGTTGTTCCGCCATGGCAACCATCGGGGGGGTCATCAACTACAAAAAAAATAACACCATTGTAGCCCCAAAAGTATTACGCAAAAAAACCCCTTAAAATATAATAAAAGATTTTTAAAAAAAAAATACCCGGTTTTATTTTTCTAGCGACTCGAAGCTTTATCTTGGTGGTTACGGCACTCAATTAAAAAATTTTAAATGACCGTTGTGTGTTTGAGGTATTTATAACCCGTCAAAAAGGGGGTTGCCGGTTTTAAATCAAAAAAGGGTTCGGCGCTAGCAGAGATTTTTTTGTACGGGGATTACCAGACTCGGGTGGGTGTGGCGCTCTGTTCCGTCAATAGCTGTGCAAACCGACAAAGACACAATTAAAAATTTTTAAAATAGGGTTTGGGAAAAATTTCCATTTAGCCAAGGTTTGAAAGGACTTTTTGATCAATGAAAAAACGTTTAAATGGAAATGCCTCTGTCACAAAATAAAGGGGGTGTAAATGCTTACTAGCACCAAATCTATTTTCATTATTAAACTAGTCATACATTCTTTGAGATTAATTTTTAAAATTGTTGTATTGATTAGTTTGTGTCCAAATCTGTCTCCGATAGATGGGTTTTTTTGAAAAGTTTGTTTGTGTTCAAGTTTTAATGAGCTTTAATATGTTTATTTTTTTAACTTTTTAAGTGGCATTACCCAGTTTATAATACAAATTTAAAATGTTTGGATAGTTTATTTTTCTCCCCATTCTAAAGTGATTGGGTCACAAAAATTTAAAAACGGTTCTCCTGATGTAAAACTAAATATTTAATTTTTTTAATAACCCTCTTATACACGTATACAAGTATTGGTGTGAGAAATTTTTTTATTTGGTTGGGCTCAAACTTTCCAAAAATTTACGTGAGTATTTAGGTTGTGTCATATTTCCTCCCGCCCCTTTATTATTTTTTAATTAAGCTATAAAAAGTTTTTGAATAATTATTCTTATTGGCCAAAACCCCTTAACAAACCCGTAGTTTTTCAATTGCCCGAACATTTTTTTAGCTCGAGATTTTTAAAGCTGTTCAAGGGTTGTAATGACCCAAAATTTTTTCAGAGATGGTTCGGA
Organism: Timema cristinae; assembly: GCA_039000515.1. NCBI lineage: Eukaryota > Metazoa > Arthropoda > Insecta > Phasmatodea > Timematidae > Timema > Timema cristinae. The sequence continues at coordinate 4,748 of JBCFYV010001856.1, read as the reverse complement.
TTCCCCGTTTTAAAATGTGGTCCCCTTTATTTCATCTCAAATCACCCGACAATTACCATTGCAAATTAGTAAGACGCGGTGTAATAATACATATGGGTTTTACGACAAAAAAACCCCCCCCCCTAAAATTTTGAGTAATATTAAATACAACTTTATATATCGTTTAAAGTTGAGGCTATTTTTGTTGACATAATAAATATGTTCAGAAGGGAGAATAGAAAAAACCCTTTTTCACACGAAGGGTTGGGGGTTTTTTTCCACAAGCGCGATGAATTTAAAGGGGCCATTATAATTTTCTGCCTTTGTACGGAAATGAACCCCGGCCCGGCGTTTATTACAGCACTTAAGTTCTGTTTGAATATTGAACCCTTTTTCAGGCAGTTATTTTAAAGATAAACCCGTATTTTCGTTTATGGTGCGGAGGGGGAAATTTAAATTTTTTTTAGGTTTCGCTTAGACGTTAATAAGGCTTAAAACATTCAGGCTGGTTTTCTTGGTTTTTAACGGCCCCTTTAGAGCGAAGAAAAAAAACAAGAGGGGAGAGCTACACTGTTCAGTCAATAGAAGTTGGGAAAGAATGTATTTGTCCGCAATTGGCGATTGTTCAAACTGTGTGTTGACCATTTTTTTTTTTAGTCTGAAAAAAGGAAAAGCCAAACTTTTGTATTTTCCCTTTCTTTGTACTTTTAAGGGGTTTTTTCTCTTCTTCTCTCTATAAATTGGGTAATATTCCAAGGATTTGTTTTTAACCCCCTAATACTCATAAATGAAGTTACAGACCCTTTCTGAAAGTGAAATTTTAAAAAATGTTAAAGGGGCGCTGCCTTTTAAGGAAATGAACCCCGGGGCCTGAGTTTATATAAGGCACGCTAAAAGTAGTGTTGCTTGAATTTTGATCGATCCATTGTAAATCAACAAATTTAAAATTTTTGTCTTTGAAAGGAAAAGAACCCAGGAACCTGTCAAAATACCATCAGGGCAGTTATTTTAAAAAAATAAACCCGTATTTTCGCTTTGCCCCGGAAATTTAAAGGGACTCCCCCCAAAAACGCTCGGGGTTTTTTCTGAGCCCGCATAATGAGCGGATAGCAACCCCCGAATTAACAAAATTATGGGCCCTACCCTAGGTGCAAATTCAAATTTGACTTTATAACGGCGCTCTTTAAACTGGTGATGCTAGAAAATGTGTTTGGGTTTGCGATCTAAAATACAATAAGGGGCTCGGCGCATGCGCAGAGATTATTTTGTCCCTGGCTTTTACCCCTGCGACTCTGATGGATGTGGTGTTGTTCCCTAAAAGCTGTGCAACCCCGACAAAGAACAATTATAAATTTTTAAAATAGGGTTTTGGGGAAAAAAAAATACCCCTTCCTAGCCAAGGTTTGACCTAGAGACTTTTTATACAAATCGATAACGCAGTTCACGGAAAAAAGCCTTTTCACAAAATAAAAGGGGTTGTAAGTCTTACTAGCCCAAATCTATTTTCTTATTAAATTTTTATACATTCCTTTGGATTAAAATTTTAATTTGTTGTTTGTTATATTTGTGTCCAACTCTGTTCCCATAGATGGGTTTTATTGCAAAATCCGTTTTGTGTTAAGTTTTTAATAAACATTTAATACTGTTTATTTTTTTTTTAAATTTTTAAATGGGTTACCGGTTTTAATACAATTTAAATATTTTTGGATAGTTTTATTTTTTTCCCCCTATCCCCAAAATAGTTGGGGGCCACATAATGTAAAAAACGGTCTCTCTGAGTAATTTCTAAAAATTTTTAAATTTTTTTTTAAAAACCTCCCTTTCTACGCGGATACAAGATTTTGGTGTGAGAATTTTTTTATATATTGGTTGGGCTCAAAATATTCCAAAAGTTTACGTGAGCTATTGAGTTTGTGTCAATATTCCCCCTAGCCCTTCTATTATTTTTTAAATTAAACTATAAATGTTTTTCAATAATTATTCTTCATTGCCCTCAATTGTCGGGTGAATTTGGGGTGGTTTTCACTCTCCCCCCACACAAATGGGGTTTATTCCTCTAATTCTAAATCCCTTTTAAAGTAATTGTCTTAAAGGTATAACCCAAAGGGGTAGTAAGAGGCGGGGGCTAAAAATTTTTATTATTTAGTCTTCAAACCCCATATATTTTTTTATTTTCCAAAACCTTATTGAACAGCGGGGCACCCCTTGGGGGAATCTTACTGTTTACGACGGCCCTAAACGTCCTTCTTTTTCCCCTTTTTGTCTGGTTAGGGGGACGAGAACGAATTGAAATGGTTTTGGAAAGCTTAAAAATACTTTTTATTGTCGTTGTCTATTTGGGTTGCATTAAGTAATTTCGGTGTGTCTCGGAAGATGTACTGGACCAAAAAAGACGGATTCGTGATAGAACATAAAAAAAAAATTACAGCCTTTTAAAGAATTATAATTACTTTGAAGGCCAATGGCAAAGAGTGGTACAAAACCTTTGTGTTAGTATCAGTGTGTTTCAAATACCGATGTAGATTTTGACCAAAAAATGTTTTTGGGAATCTTTGGGATTTATGACTTTGATAAAAAAATAGTTAAGTAGGAGGCATATGCTTAGTAAGTTTTTGTGTTTAATTTTTGAAAGCATTTTATAGAATATTTATTTCTGTTTTCATCCCTTAAAAGAGGTGTTTTTTTCTATTAGGCGTGAAAAATTTTGTTTTATAAAAAAATAATTTTCCTAGAAAATATCTTAGTTTGTTTTATAATTTAATATAGGTGTTTTTCTTTCATCTCGGGAAAAGGGTTTATTTTGAGGAAGTTTAACCTCTTTTTGAGAAAAAAATACCCCGGGGTGATTGATTTGAGGAAGTTAACCCGCATTTCGAGGAAAAAAAAATACCCCCGGTTTTGACGTCCGAGATTCGAACTTAATATTTGGGTGATTGATGAAAACCCCTTTTGTTCAACTAAAAAAAAAATATTTTGTACTTGCAAGAAAACGCCGTTAAAATGGTGTTTCAACTTTTAAAATTATAAGGTCCCGGGTTCGCTCACAGTTGTGGGGGGGGAAAAATTTATTTTCTGGATTTCAAACAAAAAAAGGATGGTTTGTTTTCATCTTGGGAAGGTGATTTAGAGGAAGTTAACCCCCATTTGCGTGGAGACAATCCTTCCCTTTTATTTTGATACTAGCTTTTTATAGATGGACTTTTTTTTCCCCTAAATTGATAAACGCTATATTGTGGGAAAATTGCGACTTGCGTATGAATGAACCTACGAGTTTTCTAGATTTCAAATTAAAATTTAATGATAGAGGGTTTTTTTTGCTAAACTTTTAAATAAAATCCGAACCCCTTTTATTTTGATTCTAAAACACACAAAAGTTACCCCATACTTTCAGCGATTTCAAAACAAAATTTAAGTTAATTAATTTCGGTTTTTCTAAATTGTGAGCCCAGGGTTTTTAAAACACTTTTTTTTTAGCTTCCCCCTTAGTTTGTAAAAGGGCCCTTTAAAGGGAAAGGAAGGCATAGACGTTTGGGAAATTTTTATGATGAGGGCCCGGACTCCCTTTGTTTAGACGGTCTGTGGGGTGACAGTATTTTTGTGTCCCCTATTTGGGGATGTGGCAAAATTTTAGAATTTAGCTCTGTGGGGTGAATTCCGGGAAAAGAAAAACTGGGGCGAAAGGGTTGAAACCCCACCTGAGTCACGATTTTCTTGTCCTGACTCGTTGCCGGCAGCTGACGCCCGTGACCCCAAATCTATTTTTGTCTACACAGCTTGCTGCCCCCACCTGGGGCCGGAGGGGGAAGTGAAAGCTGCGGAAAGGGTTGCAACCCCCCACCCGTATTCTTGTTCAACTCGTCTCTAAGCAGAAATCAAAGGCTTTTTGGCCTATAGGGGGGGGGGGTGGATGGAGGGAGAGGAGGGAGGGGGAAAACCAACGCGGGTGAAAGGGGAAAGTTGGCATTTCACGAATGAACTCGTAGAGAAAGGGGCGCAGCACTCGGCAGCCATGAAAAAAAACTCCCAAAACCCCCCATCTTTTCCCTTTTATAGAGAAGGGGCTGAGCCAGGCGCGAGGAACGCCCAAATAACCAACAAGGCTACCGTGAATAAAAAACTCCAAAAACTCCCAAATTTCAATAATCAAATTAACATAAAATACTCCAACACTCTAATTAACAATAATCAATTAACGATAATTATTCCCCAAAATGTACGTGGGTTTGGGCGGTGGAGGGGAGGGGGGAAATAACAGCCAATCAGAGGAAAGAGGTCAGGGGGTGAGGGGGAAAAAAAAAAAAGCCTCAGAGGAAAGAGGTCAGGGGTGGGGGAAAACCAGGTCAGTGGGTGGGGGAAAAAAAAAACCAAACAGAGAGCGGGGCGTGGTCACGTGACCCGTCTCGGCCAATCAGAGCGTGTCTCGAGTGATTTACCGGCATATAGCTACTTTTTACTCGTAAAGATTTTGGGGTTTGGGCCCCTGATAATACGTTGTCATAATAAATAGATTATGTCTGACAATACAGTTGTCTAAAACATAGGTTATGCTCATGATAATAAGTTGTCATAACAAAATAGTAATAATATTTAGGGTTTTATTGAACCTAGTTAAATCCATGGCCCCTTTTGGGGCTCTGGGCAATCCGCAATACAATGAAAAAATTATTAGCACCAAGTCCAAACCCACCACATAACAAAGCGAAGTTTTATTAAACTAACTTGAAAATATTATTGGCAATCTAAGTTTCCCCAAAATAAAGGGGTCCCCC